>JAGSMT010000259.1:0-261226 GCA_029286875.1 Lamproptera curius | reverse complement strand
TTTAATTTTTTACTTTTAATTACTATTATTTAAGCTGCTGCACATTGATTTTTGCCTAATTTCGCGATCTTAGTCTTTGGGAACTGCTATATAGGTATGGTAGGTTCTGTTCACCTAAGACGTTCAATTTTGTATAAAAGCATAGTCTTTCACTTATACATTATGTAAGGAAATCAAAATTTGCTTATGTCTTACATTGATGGTATAGTACGCAGAATATTGTTGGACCTTAGAAACGCTGCAATTTTAAAAGTAATAAAATTAAAACGATCTCCAAATTATCAACACATTACAATGTAAATTATAAAACAATAAAAAGGTCAGTGCTGATTGTCTAGACCTTTTTTAAAACGGGACACGTCAGTTTTTTTCTTATTACTCACATCTGATCTAATGCAATCATTGAATGCAGTTAAACCTTCCGATTGTGTATGTCTATGCCAATGCGTAAAATTTTAAGCAAAGAGGAAGATGCTCATCTCAATTTTTATTCTCAGAAACGTAGATAAACGTGTAGTTATAAGATGCGGAGACAGTCAAGCTTTGTTGCAACTGGAAGCGTCTTCTATAACAACCGTCGAGTTTCTGGCACAAGATTGTAAAACTTTAAAGAAGTAAGGTAAAGAAAATATCTATATAAGATAGATTTTGGTAATGATTTTAATTAAAGCTGTTTTTTATCATATTGTATTTTCAATAATTAGGCTGTCTTCCGGTAATATCTGCTTTTGATGTATTCATACTTAATATAAACGATAGATACATGCAAGTGCAATATGAAATAATAACGGTGACACCATTTATAGCCTAAATATAGAAAAAACACTCATATTGCATTTTACAGTATCTTAATTAATAACGTCAATAAGGTAATGAACTCATTGCCCTAGCGACTTTGCATTGTATAAACAATTGTAAATTGCTATTCCGTCTCATATAGTATTGTATGAGGTAATATGATAATATAATATATATATATATATATATATATATATATATATATATATATATATATAATAGAGTAATATCTATATTATCTGAATAATATCAACATAGCAAGGTAAAATAAGTTATCAAACAAATGTATATCATTCAGTTCAGGTAATGGAACATATGTGATGCAACCTCTTAAAATAAAATGACGTGAAATAAATAACAAATTGATTATCACCGACATGTCGAATATTGTTGTCACATCCACGAGAAACAACATCAAGCGTATGACGGCACTACTTTTATAGGGTTTTTTTGTATGTATAAAGAAATCTTAAATCCGATTTAGCTTTAATAGGTACCTAACATAATATACTCATAGAAATTGAGACATATTTGCCCATTTACGGTAATAAAAAACTGTCTCAAATTACCCGCTGACAACATTAACCACAAAAGAATAATAATAAAATTTTATTTATTATTAAATCAAAGGACGAAACACAGGACGTGTAAGTGATAAATCCTGCTCGTTTTGACACTACAATAAATCCACTCGCCATCCTAAATGGGATCTAAACTAAAAAACATATTGGAAAGATGGCCATTCGGCCGTTCATTGCAGTTCTATTTTCAAAAGCGGCAATGAAGCCCTCAATAATTATTGACCAATACTTGAAGACTTCTAGCTACCGAAGCATGTTAGCTTTCAATGTAAAGGTGACTTCTGAATAAATATCTATTTCCATTTCAATACAAGCATTCTGAAGACTGCGTCACGTCAATTGATGCACATAACAAAAACCGAAGTTACTGAGACAAACTGAGTCTTATTTGTTATGACTTAGGGCACCAAAACGTGTACGCTAACTATAGATTGACAAGTTGACTGACTTGGTAAGCCTATGATTTCGGAGAGTTGCTGGCAGCAAAGGCAGACGAAGATTGTGCCAAGTAGCGCATAGGGATAGGCCTATCTTTAATAGTGCCTTGCTGCAAGCTAATAATGCTCAAAAATTATTTTATGACTGTATAAATAGGTCGAGCTGATTCAATTTTCGCAGCTATTAAAGGATTTGACGATACAGGCTTAACTAAATAAAAAAAAAACATGAATAAGAATAAAAGCGGAGTAAAATAAAATTATAATAATAAATATACAATCATCCACCAACCCGCATTGGACCAGTCAAACCTCTAATGGATAGGGTGTATTAGGGGGCCTATGTCCAGCAGTGGACTATCACAGGCTGATGATGATGAAATATACAATAAATACTACTATAATATAATGCTGTAAAAACTAGAATATCACGAAGATGCTAAGCATATAGTTGGGTAAATCTATAAAAAAAATTTTAACATTTTTATTTCGTCTTACGCTTAGATTGACAAGCTTAACTTTGCCAATGCTGACTCTTTGATCATGCTGATTATAATGTTAACATACAATAAATAAAACAATAAAATTTATCATTACAGACATTGAAGATGAAAAAAATCACCAAAAAAAGATAAAATACTCAAATCTCTTTAAAATTGTTTCGTGTACAAAACTTTCTACACAAACAATAATCAGTGTATTGTTCGTTACGCCGCCCGACAATAGCAATAAGACCCGTGACAATAGTTATTTCTACAACATGTGCAAAAGAGACAACTGTACTTTTGCCAGGTCCTATTTTCATTTTGTTAACAAACCATCTAGTACGATAACAGATGCGAAGAAAATATGAGTCCAGTCACTTTGAGTATATCAAGAACACTTCATTCTCATGTCACAGTGGTTAGCTTTAGTTAGTGCGCAATGAAATGTTTAATCATAGCACCTATATTACTTATTGTATATTTCTTAGATCCTGGCAAATCCGGTGAGTTAATAAAAATAATAGTTTCAGTTTGAACGATCGTTTCTGTATTATATTTTAGTAAACGTAAGTTAATGGTATACATAAAAACAATTCAAAACACCGTACAAAAAATCATGTTAACTGATTGCAAAATTCAATAAGCCTTTTGGGAGTAATGAATCCAAACAAAACACAGATAAAAAAAACTGTTTAACACACAGTGACTTTTCCAGAGGTAGATCATTGTAACCCATAGCAACAAAGTATCGTAAACAAAGATCATTCTTGCTGGTGAATTTTACCAAGATGTTAAGCAATAAGAATAATAATAAGACAAAAGACACCACTTTATTGCAATGGGTATTTTATATAATTTCCAAGTTTAATTCGGCTTAACTTCTCCAACGCATATATTTTTAAATCAAATACGATAACAATTACATAATCATTTTAAATTTCATGATTTAAACTAATAACGACCTACAATTAGTTTTAAATACAAGGTCAACACAACTAGGCCACGAAAGAAGTTTTTAATATTGGAAGAGTTTAATATTACACTATATATTGTTACATTCATTAAAAAGGACACGTATGTGCTGTGCTATAAGCGAAACATAAAGAACACACTGTATAAAAATATCATATATTTTAGAAGCAGCCAAAAATCCTGGACCGATAGTTGTTACATCATCAGCCTTGTTAGTCACTGCTGACATGCCTCCTAATACCCCTATTCATTAGGTTGACCGCTTCAATGCGTGTGGTGGACGACTTTACATGCCATCCGACATGGATCATCTACTTTTCAGACAATTGGTGATCGCCCAATTGCTAACCAACTAAAACAATGAAATTTTTGGTCCAGGATTCGAACCCGACCTCTTTAAATCAACGCCCATACCACTAGGCTATGAGGCAGTTGTTAGATGTTACAAAGTCCCTCGTCAAAAACCCAACTATTTCATAAGTCGTCTTGTAATTTTACAGCAAACATGACAATAACAATAGGTTTTTGCATTCAGAATCGAATAACCATAACTTATAATTTTATTAGTGTTATTTTTATTAAGAAATAACATCTATTATGTACATTACTCACGAAAGAGATAAGAGCGATTTATATAATGTTATAGCATAGCGATAATGCTAAGTACTTTTTGTCGAGTGAAATGGTCACTGTTAAGACAATACTATTATTTAGTTTTAATAAATTAAAGTTTTTTTCTACATATCCATCAACTGTGACACCGGTGCTTAACTTGTTGTTAATATCTTTTTTGCCTTTGAGGATAGGTTAAACGTAAACTAGGTTACGAAACTACCACGTCACAATCGAGGAAGCAAACGGCAGAGATGAAGGTGGAATCTCGCGTTAAGACGAAAAAGCCAGTAATACCAACTAAACCGGAAAGAAAGGAGGGGCGACCAACGGTCTCCGCTCCGGTTTTAGTGCTTTCGACGTGGGTCATAACGGCAATATCGGCATTATTGTAAATTTAATTTCCTTGTGAATCTTTATATTCTACTTTAAATGAAATTTGAAGACAAATAACTTTATTTATTAATATTTTCTAGAATCATATTTTATAATAAAATAATATTTAATAACTCCGTAATAGACATTGTTTTGTAAAGTGCTCAACTTCGAATGGTATTTTTGTTTCCCCATTTGACTAACCCAGAAAAACATGCTGAATTGTTTAAACCCTCAACTAGTACGGGATGTTACACCATTAATACTTTTGGTTTGCCATACAAAAAGCTAGTAAGCTGTAGTGTAAACGAAGATGCTACTTACAAAACTTTAAGTTCAAATATCCTTATTTAACATAGGAGTGATACACTCACTTATTGATTGACAAAACGTTGCCACAGACAGTCAGTTGGCGTTAAAAGAACCTGCAAAGACAAATACCGCCACCCCATCACAAACAGAAAACCTAGACCTTAATGAATCAAGGAGTACTTAATAGCATTCAAAAGCCCTCAGAAAAAAAATTACTAGACCGAATCGTATAATGACGTAGGAGAAAAAAAATTTAAAATAAAAAACTGTATCAAAACTAAAAAAATAGAGGTTACAAGAAATGCTTATTAAATTATAACACAAAAGCTTAAATATCTCAATAGGTGACTATTAAAAAAAATCGAAAGCAGTAACATTATCTAGCTGTGTCCATCCTACAACCTCTACTTCTTACTAACAAATCACTTTATTAAAAATTTTGAAAAATCAACAAAACTACCCTTTATATAAAAAGAAGAAAATTTGAAAATTAATATTGCTCATAGTAAGACGAGTAACAACAATAATTAATATCAAATCCACTAATGTACGGATTTTTCGCGTTACTTAAATATATTTATTACCATGTTTCGGATTATTTTCAGCATCCATGATCACGGGCAGACTAGAGTTGGTATATTGGCCCGTGTATCGTACTACCGTGTATACCGTATATATATATACCGTGGTGTAGCGGTATTGTCCCTCGCTTTATAAACCGGGGGTCGGGGGTTCGAATCCCGCAAAGAAACAACTTTTTGTTATCGGAAACAACTTTTTGTTATCGTCGTTTTCTGGTTGGTTAGAATAATTTGGGCCGATCACCCAATTGTCTGAAAAGTACGATGATCCATGCGTCCGGTGGGCAAACATTCGGTCAACCCACCAACCCGCATTAAAGCAGCGTGATGGGATACGGTCCAAAAACCCCTAATGGAGAAGGCGTGCATTAGGGGAGGCCTATGTCCATCAATCAATTAACACAGGCTGATGGTGATGACGATAGAAAAAGTCACAAAAACTTAGATTTTTAGATAAAAATGAATAGAATATAAATTTAGGAAAGGTTCAACAAGTACATAAAATTGGAGTGCTTGCTTGCAACACCAAAGATACCTTTTAAAAATGACAACATTGTGGTTAATAACCGATATATATAACAAACAACGTTTTTTTAAAATTTGTCTGTCTGTGTTTTTGTTGTAGCTAATTTCTGGAATGAGCACCGCTGATTTTGACGGGACTTTCACTAGAGGACAAATGATGTAGTTCTACTAATACTAACAGAATATTTATTTTATATCCCACGCGGATAAAGTCGCGGAGTACAGCTAGTAAAAGAATAAAATTCCAGTTTTGTTGACGAATTATCACTGTATATTGGAACTTGATTTATACTAATTATTTATTATCAATTTTAATTCTTTTATTCTTAATACAGATAAACCGTGTGCGGCCCGGCCAATAAGCGGCCGTTCCGTAGTTTGCGTTTGTAACTCGACGTATTGCGATGAAGTCGTTAGAGATACCCCTAAAAAGGGCAAATATGTTGCGTATATTTCATCAAAGGTGATTGTTTATAGCTATTATTTTACTTAATTTATGCTACGTGTTACAATAACTAAAATATGGTAGTATTGTGTAAATAAACAGTATAAAAATATTATCCCTTTTACGTCTGTTTGGGGAGATAAAGTATTTTTTTAAATAACATTTAGATTGTTGACAGCAAGCAAAAAGACAATTGAAATAATATAAATATTAATTCCTGAAGAGTTTATCACTTTCAATTTAATTTTTACATATAATAAATATTTAGAGTTAATTTGCACGATTCAAAACTTAATATCACCATAGCAATTAGATATTTCAAATGATGGTTTAATTTGTCATTTAACTGAAATTTAGCTGAATTAATTTTTACATATAGTAATAAACTAGTTAGCAATGCTTTTAAATTATAGACGGGTCACGTTTCTCAAAAAGTCTGATCGGAACTATACAACCAGTTAAAAGCGAATGTGAGTATACACATTATATTTTATAATTTAATATATATAATATAATTTTCATTGTGTACTGCCAGAACCATGTTGTTATTAGGATTTGTCATGACCTCAAAGTATTTTGTGACAAATATATCCCATAGCCATGACATGCGCAAATATTGTATCCAGGGGTCTCCTAGATATTCTGTGGCAATAATTCACATTGTATACAAAAAATAAAAATTTTAAAAAGCTTGCATATGAAGAGGTAGGTACAATTTTTGAGTGGAATTAGACCGTCATGCAGTGTGGGACACGACCCCCATGAGATTGAATGTCGACCTGTGCAAATGTGCAGAAAGTTATTGGACGCAGGTTGCTTAGGATCGTACTTCTTTGCGACTTATGGAGAGGCCTATGCGGTATAGCATGGAGTAGTAGACTTTCACAGGTTTATATGATTCTGATGATGAAGGACCAATAAATAGTTGTTTAACGCTCTAAAATTTCAGTTGGATGCTGCAAGACGATATTAGAGATAAATCCTATGGAGAAGCATCAGAAAGTTGAGGGCTTTGGCGGCGCCGTCACTGATGCAGCATCCATCAACTGGAAGAGCATGCCCGACGAGTTACAACAGCATTTAATCGAGTAATGGTCGAATATTATTAAACACTGGGAATCGATTTGCATTTCCGGATAGATTCTTTCTATGCTTTATTTATTGCAAATTTTAGTCGAAAAGTAATAGATGTTACATAGTGCTCATTTCAAAAATTTGTTATAATACTTATAAAAATATTTCAAACCAAAAAACTGAAGCAATTAAAATACCACAAAAGTCTATGTTGTTGACCGTGCATGAAAACCAAAATTAAAATTGTACTAGTAGATAAAGGTACACAAGTTTAAAAAGAAATTTTACTTATCAATTTTTTAAGAAAAAGTGTGTTGCACTAGAATATCATTTAATGAATTAAAAACCAAATGTTACTATCGTTATTAAGAATAAATAAAATTTCTTCTTCTCATCTTTAATATATCATCAATACAATTTTCTTTGCAGTTCTTACTTTAGTGTCAAGGGTCTCGAATATAATATGCTACGAGTGCCCATCGGTGGATGCGACTTCTCAACTCATCCGTACGCCTACAATGAAATGCCCGAAAATGACACCGCACTGTCAAACTTCTCGCTAACGGTTGAAGATTTCAATTACAAAGTGAGTAGTTATGTAGCAAAATTTAAAGGCACCCTTTATTCAACGTATATAACAAAAATAATAGTATAAAAATTTAATCATGAAACATTATCAGTAAATAAATGGGTAAAGAAATATATTTTTACGCAAAATATTATGATAAAAATGGTAGGTGGTGGTTTTTTGAATATTATGCATTCATTTACTAAAATAATACAAAATTATAAAAAGATAACATATTGTTGTTTAATTAACAGACAGCAACTAAAATACTCATAAAATAATTTACTTCTTTTCATAGGGTACTATTGAACTTTCAGATACCCATGATTCTAGCTATCAACAAAGTTGCCACATCACCAGTTCACATCGTGGCCTCAACGTGGTCACCACCCATTTGGATGAAGACCAACCACCAGTATTCAGGCGTTGGTCAATTAAAACAAGAGTTTTTTGACACATACGCCTTGTACCATTTTAAGTAAGCATAAAGCAGATATTATAAAGCATAACGTGTACTACGCTATAGTTAAGCCAAATGAGACTAGAAATAGATATAAACAAAGTAGCGCAGAGCAACGAAGTGACATTGTACGTCACGATTATTGACAATCCGGTGATAGACTACACAAATAAATAAAATTGAAATATCTGTTTGCAACATAAAAAATTAAAAAAAAAAATAATAAAATCAGTTTCTTTTATATCGCCACGCAGATGAAATCGCTAGCACGAAACAGCTAGTTCATTAATAAGAACGCTATATATACTAAAAGTATATAGACTTATTTCGTTTCATCTTAGTTTCATCCGGCTAAACTAAACGGTTACTGACTTCGGCTTTTATTTTAATTTATATCTATAAATACTATTATTATCTAATTAATAAGTTTATTTGTTCTCTTTTCAAAAATCTCATTAAAATATTGCCTAGATATTTAAAAAGATCATACTATGAATAATTATGCTAAGAACAATAGAAATTCATCAATATGTTCATGTATTCCCCCTTTACTTTTGTGAAAGTCATTATATGAAAGGTGAAATATTTTTAATTCCTACGTACGAAGTCGCGGGCTAAAGTTAGCGTTAGATAAAACAAACTATAGCATGCAGATAAAGGAACGTGTGGAAGCTAGTTTAAAATAAAATATATTTTTAGTGAAATAAATCGATTATTATTATTATTACAACTCGAGTTAAATATTAAGTCATACTCTCGTTCCGAAAAATAAAAATATTTTTGTTTAGGTTTATAGAAAAATACGAAGAAGCTGGAATAAAGATTTGGGCAATTACTACAACCAACGAGCCGATAGATGGATATTTTGGATTGGCCAGGTTTAATACCCTCGGCTGGAGTGTAGAAAAAATGGTTAATTTACTTCAGTTAGCATAAAACGATAAAGAAATGTAAAAGTAAAGCCTAATTTATTTAGATTTTTTCTTTCTAAAACAAAACAAAGATACATAATATAAATAGAGAGAGCTTTTCCTAAATTATTTAGCTTCGTATTTATTTTTGTATATATACCTCAAGTTACTTTCTCTCAACTACCTTAAAGTTGATTAGGAGGCTTTGTACGATTTGTTATTCCTTTAACATAACAGTATAGATAAATTAAAATAAATTTACTTTTTACGATTTTCGATATTCAGATGCTCTTAACTTTTTAGGGCGAATGGATCGTAAACAAATTGGGTCCAAAACGTAATTGAAGAAAGGAGAAAGATTTTACCGGCGATGACCAAGTTTTACCAAAATTTTTGTCAACTTAGAAATTTAATTTTCTAAAAATTTCATGAAAAAAAAGAAAAACTCTATTTTTAACAAAGATAAATAAGATAATTTTGGCCTCTAGCCGGCTCAACATTCACCTTTGCGCCTTCCATGATATGGTATAAAATAGTTTTAAATTACCCATTCAAATAGTTTTGAGCAAATATCGCATATTGTTATAAATCTATGCCTTGTTCATTTAATGGATATTTATTTTTAGTTTGGGTTTACAGTGTTTCATTTTAGATCCCGTGCACCCAAAGCTTTAGGAAGATGGGTTAGGTTCATTTTCAGACAAATTGTACCTCGTCTGTGCTTTACCTCCTAAGACTCACCCCTGACAAAACAGGCAACGGAAGCTTGTGAGGTTAGGAATCCCTTTATACACGCGAAAGTTTGAAAGGAAGGCTGTTTATCTCTTTCACTCAAAAACTTACTTAATGAATTTTAATGAAACTTTACAATTAAAAAAAAATATTGAATAACATAGGTATAATATATAAGGATATAAGAGCAGTAGAAAAAAAATCAATCCAAACCTTTTGTTATAAATAAAATTTGTAAAGATTAATTTCTCAAATCATATGTAAATAACTTCGAAAAAATTCAAATTAATTTACACTTTCCCAAAACATGTTTTCATTTGAAGGTATTTCCGGGCAAAAAAAGGTCGAGTTCGATGTGGAACAGAGCGTCGATATGCAGAGGAAATTAGGGACATCCGGAATAGAAGTGTTTCGGTAGTTCAAACCGACGGTTGAAAGTTTGTTAAATATTGACATTGATTTTTTAAAACAATGTCTTATATGAAACTATCATTAAATATTGCTATACAATGTATTAATTATTACCTTAATATATATAAATCTCGTGTCACTATGTTTGTTCGCGATGAACTCCTAAAATATTAAACCCGATTTTAAAATATAAGACCATGGCAGTTTAATCAACTTTAAAAGATAGAATTAGCTTTTAAGGATCTTAATTTATAATGCAAAATGTTTTATAACAATTTATTTTTCTATTATTATTTTTGATGCAAATGATTTAAGGGATTGATTGCGTTGTTGGGTCAATAATGGCGGTTTAATAGATAAACTTTTCATTGATAATTGGAGGTTGGGACAATTAAAAGTTTTGTTAAAAATTAATTAACTTTGGTCATTTAATTTGATAATTTTTCCTAATTGGTTTAACAAAATGCATTTATAACGCCTTATCTTAATTGTTAATAATTAATTAATTTTAGTCGGTTAATTTAGGTAATTTTCTCAATTGTTAATAACCAAAAATCCAATTTCATAACGCCCTTTATCTTATACCAGGCCATAAGTTAAAAAAGTTATGAATAAAATAACCCATGCGCCAACAAATAAAATTTTAAAATTAGAAATGAAGTTTTACATGACTGCCTCCCGTAACCCAGTGGTATAGGCGTGTGCTTTGGTCGGGGTTCGAATTTGCGGGACCCAACTAATTTTTTTGTTGTTTCCTAGTTGGTTAGGGCAATTTGGGATCACCCAATTGGTCTGAAAATTAAGATAATCCAAGGTGTCGGATGGGCATGTAAAAGTCGGTCCGACCACCAATCCGTGGGATACGGTCCAAAAACCCTTTAATGGGAAGGGAGTGTATTAGGGGAGGCCTATGTCCAGAGTGGACCATCGAAGGCTGATGATGTTGTAAGGTCATCATACATAATAACCCCTTTTGATTTTGTGGGTAAAATGAATTTTTTACAAAGAAAAATTAAAAAAATATTGTTATATCCAATAAAAAAATATTTTTTACATATTAATCAGGATACGGATAAAAGGTACTGTATATTCGTTTTTATTACTTCCATACGATAGTTGTTTCCTTTTAAGGCTTAGGAGAATGTTAAACTTTGGTTGTAATTTTCAAAACCGGCAACTAAAACATTAAAATTGTGTTTTTGGTAGGTGCCATATCCATTCAAATTATACTATTTTTTAATAGAAAAGTAAAATCAAAAAACAAAAATTTTTAAACAAACTCTTTTGTATACAATTTTTGGATATCAACAAAAGGAAAATTTGGTTAATCGTCTTCAGTCGATTTTTTATACCACTGCTATTTTTCATCGAATTCCAAATTTAAACGTAAAAGCATCATCGGTTCACTGTTTTTTTGCAAATGCTATTTAAGGTAATAAAATGATAAAATATTCTCTTTTCCGTTTATCTTAAGCTCAAATTGTTTATATCAACGGTAAAATAAGTAAAACCTAGCCGCCAGCTGCAAATGGGGGTCTGCTAGTTGGTTATAAAATTATATCGTCACCAAAACTTTTGACCATGTGAATCATTTAGAACGGCCTTTTGGGGGTCTTAATAGTTTGATTAACAGATCAGTTTACGGTCAGAGATCTAAGACAAACCGAAAACGAAAATGTAAATAACCTAGGTAAAATCTCAATAACTGTACTTCATAAATAAAACAAATTCGTCAAATTAAGATCGTCTATAATTATAAGTCCTATAAATGTTACACATCGCAGGACCTCAACTACAATGTGGTCGGGTGGATTGATTGGAATCTGTGCTTGGACCCGCAAGGCGGTCCCAACTGGGCGGAGAACTTCGTGGACTCACCTGTCATAGTCAACAAAACAGAATTTTACAAGCAGCCCATGTTCTACGCGATGGGACACTTCTCAAAGTTCATCAGACGAGATTCAGTGCGGATCTCCGTTATGGAGCACAAATCGTTCTTCACCGGTTCCGTTAAACACGTCGCTTTCCTAACACCGGACGGTTTCGTAATTGTCATGTTGAATAAGTGAGTGCAGTTTTTCACCCCTTTTCATTTTTTACAGGTTGAAGTGAAATAAAAAATTCAATTCAAATTCAAATTCATAAAAGATTTCTAGTACCGATTCCTTAAAGTCAAAGTTTTAAACTGATTGCTTAAGTTAAAGGAAAAAACTAAAGGCAACAGTCGATTTCTTTCTTAATTAAAAACTTTTTTTAAGATTGTTCAATACGGCATGTCATTAAAAAAATTAATTAATATAACTTAAAGTAACCTTACCCCGTAGCCAGTAGGTCTGAAAAGGAATGATCAATGGGCACGTAAAGAGTCGGTCCAACCCACCAACGGGCGCATGGGATAGTGGTGGGGTACTTTAAAACATCCCCTAATGTGGGAAGAGGTGCTATGTACAGTGGTGACCAACAAGGCGATGATGTTGAGACGGAAACAACACATTTTTGATTGTGACTAAATTAAACTTTTTAAATAATTATTTTTTTTCAGAACCTTTTTAACCAAGCCTTTAATTAATTTTAAATTTGTGTTAAAAGGACAGGGGCCGAAAATAAAATTTAAAGGAAAAAAAAAGACTCTCTTACTACCGTGGAGTTCTTCTGCGATATTTGATGTGATACATAACTCTTATTTTAACATACTTGTAATAAAGAAATTCAAAAATATTCCTGCCATTTTTGTTACTTTTATGTGCTAATGGTAAAACCATTTGTGCCCGAAACGTAACCAATAATGTAATATCTAATAAAGAAAGAAATCTAAAAGCTCTTAAATTCCCTTCATTGAAATACTTATTTAATAAACTGATAGAAGAATAACGATTCAGTCGCTGTGAGAAAGACTTAGTACATATTATAGTATATTTTTTTGGTATATGTATTTATATAATATACATAACAATATTTCATTAAAAAAATGTGGGTATGTATGTGATTTTATATTAGTTTAAGGATTATATTAAATTTATTTTTGTAATACGTAATTGGGTTTGTAGTTATATTCATTTTTACAGTTCACATTCCTAAACTTATAAAAAACCGTATCCTCGTTTTTTTCCCCATACCTATAATTTTTCTCTTACCCAAAGGTTGACTGGTAGATATTGCCTTTAGGCATTAAGTCCCATTGCTTACTGTGCATTAAGCTTTAATAAATAAATAAATTAACAAAATGCATTAATCTTTTATTATATATATAAAAATTTTTAATATTGTTTGTGCGATCAGTGCTAATGATAACAATGTTATTATGTCATAGTCTAAAAAAATATTTTTTTTTAATTAGGAAGTGAAAAAGGTTCAAATTATAAATATGAACGTTTTATAATTCTTACGATTTATGTAACCTGATGGAAGGAGGGAAATAATCCAGAATAAGAAAAACCAAGTATATTTCATTTTCTTAATAAACATTGGGAAACAAACTTAAATGACTGGTTTTATTAATATAATAAAAAAAAATGTAAGTAAACGTAGATATAATCAAATATTTTAAAACAAATAAGTTTTCTTTTGACATTTTAAATTTTAATTTTGTTTTAAAAACAACAAAAAAAAATTAACAATTAACAAACTTATGTCATTAACACTGAAATTATTTTCCAGTGTTTTTATAATGCCTTACCTAGGGTGGGCCGTGGAAAAAAAAATTTTTTAAAAAATTTCGCGGGGGATCAAAAATTTTCATTTTGTTTCCTAGTTGTTGGAAATTTGGGCCCGATCACCCTTGTCTGAAAGGTAAGATGATCCAGCGTCGGATGGGCATAAAAGTCGTCCACCCCCAAACCGCATTGGACCAGGTTGGGGATGGTCCTCTCCCAAGGTTGGGTGGAGGGACGCCTTGTCCAACAGTGGACAACAGGAGTGATACCCTTTGTATGATCTTTTGTCTTAAAAAATTAGGGTTAAAGTTTGGGTTTAAGTAATTTATTGTACTTAAATTGAAATTTTCCAATTAATATCTACATCAGTCTAAAAAAGTTGTAAAAATATTACAAACCCAAAACAATGAACCGGCAAAACAAAGTTTTTTTTTTTATCTTTCACTTTTTTAAAACGTTTTAATCAGACAAAACTTCAATGGCCTTCAAGGAACCGGCCTAAACAAGGCCAATATTATACATCAGTCGTTCAACTTAAAAATATAGTTGTAACATTTACTTAAATGGAATTTTTATTATTCAACTGTCGCTCAACGCTCGATAAGAACGCCAGATGCATGACGTCACAGCGTTGCCATGAGTTACTATTTCCAGACTTATTTGGCTCAGATAAATTCATAAAGATGTCTTCTACTAGTATCATGTAGAAGTGTAACAGTAACATGTAATAGTACCTATCATACACTTACTTAGTCTGCCCGTGATAATGGATGCTGGAAAGAATCCGAAACGTCGGGAATAAATATATATAAGTAACGCGAAGGGCGGAAGAGAGAGAACGAGGTAACAACATAATATATAAACAAACTCGCTCCGAATCGAATACCTTCTTTTGGGAACTCTGTCAAAAAGTAAGTGTTTATAAGAAAAATGGTTCGGCTTGACATATCAATATCGTAACTATATATAATAAGCAAAAATATTTAACCAAACTTACCATACAAATCTGTACTTACCCCATATCTTGTCTGAAACCATACAAATTCCATGCATCGCTTTATGTGACCGTTCCATTATCATTTTATTATACATATTATACATAATCGTGGACCGAACCTAACAGCAGTATGAAAGCCGACGAATACTTCAAGGAAAATGTTACACTATATTTTATTTTCTTAATGTATTAATAAGCCATTGAATAACAGAAATTGATAGAATACGACATTTCTTGTTTCTTCAGTTTTCAATTTTGGAATTTCAATATAAGAAATTTTTTTATGTGTTTAATAATATATATCAATAAAACTTATTGATACATTGCTTTTAAGAATATTTTAACGAAGTAAAAATATATAATCGCGTAACAATGCCTTAAACAGGTTAAACTTAATTTGAAATGCACGCGTTGTTGCTATTTTTTTTCAAAACTAATGACAATTTTTCGTCCAATGGAAACAATAAAAATGCATATTTAACTAACTAAACATAAGTATGATCCTACTTTTTACTAAGCAAACTTTGTTTTCAATGCGGGATTATTCATCATTCATTAGTAATCGTTAGTAAAAGGGCTAGAAAAAAGATATAACTCTTATTTCTTGCCCTTTTACTAAAGTCCTTCATTTCTTAGCGTATCCCTCCTATGGTCGCCGTTCGACGAATCTACCTATTTATTATATTTGCAAAAAGTCGCTTTTTACTAATAATTCTTTGTGGTACTTCTCAAACAAAAATCTTTTTTATATATACTTCTATAAATATCAAATTAATAAAAGAAAGAAATGCGTGGTAAATATTAGCGGTCAATTTATAATTTTATTACTTAATATCACTTACCTTAATTATCATCAGCTTCTCGCCTTTCCTCGTCAGGTGAAGTGCGGTCAAATCAGATAGTAAACACGACTATTATTTCACAAAATAAACGTTTAATTTGAATAAATATCATAAAGCGAAAAAATTTATAATTTACGCAAAGAAAGCTTAATGAAGCGCTAAGGCACGCATTCATTTGTAAAACAAGAGAAAGATGAAAAAATATTCAAAATTGAAGAATATTTTTTTTGTTTCTATAACGCTAATGGCTGCTAACAAAATTTATACCAGTTTTAACTCTTAAGCTTACGTTAAATATACTTCCAAATTTTATTTTGATCCGAATTTTTATATTAATATTTAAAGATATGACAAATAAAATATTATGTCAAGTCTTAAATATCTGCACCTATATATATAACTTAAACATATTTTAATAATTATTAACACATCACAATCTTCAGCTTATTATAAAAAAAATTAAATTATATTAATAATAAAATTATATAATTTGTAAAAGATATATTCTCTTTTAATCCTTTTTTTATGCTATTTTTAATTAAATATACATCCAAACAAACAATATTTCATAATGGATGTTGCCATTTTTAAATAAATTACTTATATATTTCTTCAAGTCAAAATATAAAATTCGTGTAAAATTTAACAATATAAAAAGTAAATTTATTAGCTACTTTAGGATTGAGATAAAATTAAGAATCAAATAACATAATCGCGTCGACGAATTAAACGCATTGACTTATGTTTGCACGCCTGAGCACGCGAAGAAATTGCGCGGGACGAACTATATACAGCAAAAAAAAATTGGCCCATTTCTAATCTAGAGGCCCTTAACACTTACAACAGTATATATTGAGTTTACACATCACGCATTTATTACATTTTTACCTCTTAAAGTAGCCTTTAAATAGAAAGGGTATTTATTTTTTAACATTATGTATTTAATAATTATACATTATTGAATAAAAAGACTTTTTATGGATTTTATAGCGTTTATTTTACATTTTTAAGTTCCCGACGTTTTGAACACTTTCCAGCGGCCTTGGTAACAGGGTAGTCCCGTGACCACGGCCGTATTAAGTCCTTTTATTCAATAATGTGTTGTTTTCGCGTAAACAAAATAATTAAATATTAATAATTATAGATAAAATAATGATAATTAATGAAATAATACATTTATGTACTAACAAATGGAATCCTATCTTATAGAAGCAGAAATATTATACTGTTTAACATTGTTGCCATGTTCAAACCCCTTACGTAGTTTGCCTTATTGGTCAGAATTTCCGATTTTTGGCGCCAATTGACATTATGGTTTGCTAACGTAAACTCTATCTCTTATTTGGATGGGGTATTGTACTGATAACAACAGTACAATACAGAAGTATATTTATGATTTTATTAATCAATTAAACTATTACAAAAAGTTTTAAAAACACATTATAATTAATATCGTAATATAAAACATAATACAAAATGTTAATAATACATAATACTAAAATTTCTCTTTCTGTAATATTTTGTTTATTTTTATAAGTTTTTGTCTGAGCCAGTCGAAAAATAACTTTAATAAAATGGATAATACTATATATCATATTTATACATTTACTTATTACTGTAGTAACTTACTTAAACGTTTTAAAATCCACGATAAAAGAGTTAGAGTTGATAGTTGATATTTAATTTGTCGTTTCTCTAAAGAAAAAAGAATATTTTGTCGTTCTACTGAATGTATGCTCAGTCTTGTGATGGGCACTGGTTATAAGATAATAACAGGAAAGGACAATTTACGACTGCCGCGCTGACGTATTAACGTTCGCTCTGTGTTGTTTTTCTCGTGTCCACAATTCTGGTTAATGATATTCTAGACCTGTGAGTCATTGTGATCTTATCGTTCAATCACCTTATTAAGATGTATCCATATACTTGATAACATCATCAAACAGGAATAGTGCTTAACTTAAAGATTTTTTTTATTGTGAAAAAGTAAAAAAATATTTATTTAGTTTGTTTGTGCAACATTAATATTACCATTTCTCCATACCTTTTCATACCTTTATACATACCTTTTCCGTTTCTCCAAAATTATAAATCTATTTCATTGAAATAAACACTTCATAGAATTTAGTTAATTTATATTCAGAACATGAATTCGTACCTATATAAGTAACAAAAGTCCTTGTTAATAAGTTAAAGTCACTGACTTTAAGTTTTTAAGTTTTAATTAAGCAAAATTTAAAGAATCCTATTATTACTTGTCGTAAATAATAATTTCGTTATTCATATAAATAATAAATAAAATAAGCTAAAACCGTGTCAATGCTCTTTATACTTGCGTACATTACACACCAAACAAATATAAGTGTGATAATAAGATTTGTTCGTTGGCATTTTCGCGTATTCTAGCGGTTGTCCTACAAACAAAAATGTAAATTCATACTTAACGTAATTAAGAGTGGTTGTGTGACGGTAACAACCGGCATTTCGTTAACAAGTTTTTACTTTACCGTTATTCGAGTAGCATAAATTGTACCTGCGAAAAAATATTAAAAAATACTTTCGTTTATTTTATCACGCTCGTTTACTTATTTGATGAAGGTCGGAGAACATTTGTAAATAATCCGCCGTGTAATTTTGTATCTTCAATACATAATTTTATCGAAACGGTATTTGTATAAATAACAAAGATTGCGTTCGGTAAACTTTATTAAAGTCACCTTTAAATTACATTAGCCTTGAACGTAAAATTTAAACATAATAATAAAAAACTACACTCGTAGGTAATAATGAAATAGAATATACATACACGTTATCTGGACTGATAATAAAGTTTCAATACTGTCACGTATTAAATAACAAGAGTAAGTTGCAAACTGCAAACTGTTTATACTAAATTTGTGTTTTATTACCATATTAAAAATAAGTATTACTTTTATAATACAAGGACATGACGGGTTTAATGGTGCTAATACCATGAAATTAACATTTAATCAAAACATAATTTTCGATTGAGATGTGTGTATTTTTAAAAAGTTTAATAATTGAATTTCTTACTTACCCTTAAAAGAATAAAACTTTTTTTTTGCCTCTGTCAGCGTCTTGTTGTGTAAGAAATGTGTAAGAATATTTTTAGTGGTTAAACATAAGTACATTTATAAACAAGGTCTTCGAGCAGATTTAAATAGTTGAAATTTTATAAAATTTGATTTTAAAATTTTACGGCTAAAAGTTTTTAGTCGTAAAGATGAAGAACAGTTAGAAGGAATAAGTGACAGACAGATATGTTAAGTATAACTCAAAGAGGACTTTATATACTTAATATGATGATAAGCGCAATAAAATGCTACCTTACTTTATTTTACGTCATATTGTTTAGCTTAATGATCGCTATGTACATAGTGTAAATTTTCGTTAAGCGAACAACAATAAAAGAGTAACGTTATAAATTTGATTGATACGATATATCAACCTTTTTACCCTAACCCGAACCATGAAAATTTGCCAAATATTTAAATTTAGTTTAACTTACAATGCACCCGATGGACAAGACGTTTGTTGTCAAAGCGTATTATATTCGTTATGCATCGAATGGTTTAATAATTGCATGAGATGAGTGTGTTATGTGTCCGGAATTAATTTGCCACTCACGTCTCTTATTACTTCAAAAGTTTTTAGATCACAAGGGCTACGAACACAAAGTTGTTGATTCTACGAAATTTGAGCCTAAATCTTCGGTTCGGTATGTTATTACTTACCACAAAGGCTAGGAGTCAGTAGTGATTTTGTTCAGTTAACTATTTCTTAAATTAATAATGATATTGAGGTAGATTTCACTAAGAACGTGCTGAGTGTGATGCTAAAGAAAAAGTGTCTCCCTTATAATATATATAAAACGTGGTAGGATACGGTCCTAAGAGACCTTAGTGGAGAAGGAATGCATTCGGGGAGGCTTAAGTCTAGCAGTGGTCTAACACAGGCTGATGATGATATTAAAAACATATTGATGAAAATGAATATGATTTTAAGAATTTAAAATTGTCTGCGAGAAAGCAGAAAATTATTAACATTGTAAAATTTATAAAATCTACGACATTAAAACATAAATACGATTTCAATTTCGCGAGGAATTTGTTGAAAAAATTAAATTAAACCAAACGTACTCCTATATGATATTGAGCAAATTAATGTAATTAATCTTAAAAGGCAATTGTTTTCAAAACACACTGTCAAAAACTCTTTTTGTGAAATTGGTTACCTGGATGAATTGAAAATATTATTGAGATTATACTGTTTACGCATCAGTAACGACGCACTTACTGACGGACTTTGGGGCTCATTCTAAAACTATTGTTAACAAAACTGCAAACTGATATATAAGGTCATACTAGACTCGCCTTCTTTATTTGTTTCATCATGTAACCCTGCCTGATAAAAGGTTGGTGACTCATGATCTAAATAAATGTTTCTCTATATTTCTATGTCACCTCCGTCTAGATAAACTGTTGAGCCATAAATTATTACTATCACAGATTTCTCTATTAGTACAGTCGTTGAATACGTGGTATCAAGTTCCCTCATTCATATCTCCGTCACACGCTTCTCGGAAATACAATTGATTCAGCTTCGGCGTCAAAGTTCATTTTACTAAACAAGTTTTGTTATTTAAATTCCTACCGTCCCGTCTTGCGCCCAGTACGCGATTGTCCACCTTTGAAGGAGGTTGGTGCTTAGTGATTTTTCTTTAGAGATTTAAAAAATGTATCGATTGACAATAATATGCGGCTTTTTGTCCCTTTTGGGATGTGTTATGAGTCATACATATCATCTGGGAGCATGTCCTGTTGTGGAACCAATGTCTGGATTTGAAATGAATAAGGTTTGACTAAATTTTTTTTTTATTTTTGGTAACAATATCCAGAGCTTACTTTTTAAATGAGTTTCTTCGTGAAATATACAACACATAACAAGTTTTATTGACTTTAACTATTTTTAATGATTTTTTTTACATTTACTTTGAAGATTTTTTTCTTATGTTGGTATGTATCGTATTTTTCGTTACTTTATACAAACAGATAAATCACCTAGTGATAAGAATAGTTTTTTAAAGGAATATTTATTTATGTACGTATATTAGCGTTGTTGTTATCATGCTTATTTTTTTGGTTACAATAATTATGTTATATCAATGTATTTATTATTTACCTTTTTATAGCATTATTATATAAAATACTATAATAAAGAATAAGCACAAGTTATATTCATTATATAACTTTGATATTTTATGTAAGGGACTTTTTAAAAAAAAGCTTTATTGATTTTTATTCAGGAAAACATTTGGATGTTTGGTTCTGATAAGTTCGTTACTGCTTTCTTTGTGTACCCTAATTAAAATATCAGATATTTTTCTTACCATTTAGTTCAGTTATTATCAGATCATAATTATTTACTTACCACATGTTCTAGCAATCATTGAAGGTTTCCTAAAAAAGCAACAGTCTGGCGTTGAATATCATATAAAAATACATATTGAGGCCATTATTCAATCACATTTATACTTTTAATAATATATAGATACCTAAAATAACGTAAGTTTTTGCTAAAATAACAACTTACTGCATGAACAATGCAATGAATCACAGTATAAACGATAACAGAGGGTGATTACCGACAAGGAAGAGTGATTCATGTTGCAGTGATTGAACAACAAATGCTTTGCTAACATCTTTATTTGGACCTACAATGCCCGTCAATTTTTTTTATTGGTTAATAAAAACATTCGTGAAATAATCAAAATAAAAGCAGATGAATAAGTTTTATTGCGAACACAAACGATCTCCTAAGATGTGTCTGTTCTCTTTATAAAATTATTTAATCCTCAGAATGCAAGCATATTGTATCGATATAAATAGCCTCTTGATTATTATGGACGAACTGATAAGAGAAACAGTCCTCATTGAGAACATTCGTTAAACAAGAAGGACCGATTACGCAAATAGATCGAAATAATTAATACTCACTTTATTTAAATCTTATAGTGTGCCTTCATCTCGTTATGAAGAGTATGTTACTAAATTAAACATTACAATTTATCAAGTATCATTTGTTTAAGTGTTATATTATCTAAGTTCACAACAGTGTTAGTTGCTTGTTGTGACCTTGTCTTAGAATATTTTCCGATAAAGACCTTGAATGACTGATCTGATTAGAAGTGAAACTTATCTATTTTGTACATTGCGACAAATTCACAATTAAAAAATTCACGTTCCCTACCCTTTTTCCCTGGTTAATGTTTAAAAATGTCGTTTCTTACAATATGCTATTGCTTTCCGAATAGATTTGGGTAATTTTTTTGTTATTTTGCAGTTGCTTGGGATATGGTTCGTAGTCCAGAAGACCTCCACTGCGTCCCATTGCCTAACGTACAACTTCTCTCGCACCGACGAGCCGGGCAAATATGAGATCGAGCAAGTCTCCCAGCATTTCCTACTGGGCCTCACTCCTCTCGAGCATGATTACAAGTTAGCATAATCCTAATACCATATAATCGTACAGAATGTGCATATATATATATATATATAGATGTACACATACATATTACTCACACTTTAATAATAGAATTTTATAGATGTTAGAGTTATTTCTGCCACACAGCAGTAATGTTTTCACACTACTGGTTTGCGGCAAAAATAGGCACCGCGTTGGTACCACCCTAGACGACCCCCTGCACAAAGGGGACCTACCACCTATACAACTTGACATAATACTTTGTTCATTTATAATCTATGTGTTATTGGGCTCTGTGATGGTAGATTATATCTAACTAGTAATATGGAAATTTATTACAAAATGCCACATATAAAAAAAATGGTCAATATATTTTATGTATTTGAAATTGAAACGTTTACGAAACGATGCTTTCAGATACAAAGGTGTTCTTACCGTTCCTGACCCAGCGGTTCCTGCAAGAATGAAAGTCAGATTCCCACTAAGTAAGCACAGTGTTTTTAACTATTATTTTGTATATGCGATGCCGCAAACATTATATTAAGATAACCTTAAGTTTCAATAGACAATTTATTAACTATTTTCCTTCGATTCACTTTGCAGGTGTTGCCGGTTCTGCTAGCTATACTATTTTAGCAACGGACTACGCTACCTATGCCGCAATATTCACTTGCCAGAAGTTGGCATTTGCGCACAGGCGGTCCGCTACTATTCTTTCAAGAACCAAGGAACTCGATAAGATGTTTGTGGATAAAGTAAGTCTAAATCTTCTTTTATTGCGGTTATGCAATAGGTAGGCGAAAGCTATCGTAAGAGTAAAACCCTTTTCTGGAAGGAATTTATAATTTTTGTTAAAGCGGGAAGTTAATGCGCTAGGCTGGGCGAGAACGAGTTAAGTTGGACTTTCGCACAGCCGCGTTGTTCTCTCTTGACATCTGAATTGCATGTATAAAGAAAGACTTACACAGGGTCAATGCAGCACATATTACAGTTATCAACGATAAAGATAACATGAAACTGTTCAACTTTGAATAGTCTAAAGAAAAAAACCCGTTATGTCCGTCACCTCCTTCGTAGCCTTAGCTTTTGCTAATAGGTCACGAAAGCGTTTAACCTGATATATTGCTGTATTATAGATGCGGACTAAGCTTGCGTCATTTGGCGTTGATCCTTTCGATCTGTCCATCATCTCCCAGAACGACTGCCCTAAACATCCGAACGGCACAGAGGGTGTGAATATAAGCATCAACCCCGAGACCTTCTCCTCCCACAACATCGGTGAAGCAGTACGAAAGACTGGTGGTGTGATCGGTATGTTATCTTATTGTGTCAGTGCATATTCCTATATTCAGTTCCAGTTTTAATAATAGTATCGTAGTTACAATTGTTGTAATAAGAAGATTGGAGACTAATAGCGATATAATGATTAACAACAACAAAAGTATGGTTCTCTGTATTGGCCTTGATATTGAGCTTGTCAATTTTTTAAGTAAAATATTTTGTTTGTCTCCCAAAATTAGACCCTTATTATATTACAAAATATTTCCAACTTAAAAAAAAAAATTTTAGCTGATGGTGTAGAATACGTAGTGGAAGCCGGGAAGAAAGTTTACCACAAAGTGGCTGACAGCAAAGAGGATCTTACTGAAACACCAAGTTCGCACGGGAATCGTCTTCTGTCAGACCTGATGACGACGCGGAGTGGCTGCCATAAGGAAGAAAATAAATAAATGCATATTAATAAATAATATAATAAATGATTATTAAATTACATGAATAAAGAAAGATCTTAAAATGATCTGCTGACAAAGTAGTCGTACACGAGTGTAATACTCATAATTTATGTAAAATTATTCGAATAAATGTAAAAATTGAAATCTATTTAACAAGCTATTTTGTTTTTACCAACAAGCAAAAATTACCAGATAATTATTAGATAGTATTCTGATTTAGTTTTTACACTCAGTTGTAATCAGTTCTTTTACTAAATCAAGTATCATTGCAAGGCCGCCTGAAGTTCTGCTATAACCACAGATCTACTGTGTTGCGTATTAAAAATGCAGAGAAGACATAAACTGTAACGCCAAAATCCCCGCTAAAGTTCTTTAATATTATGAATTATTATGAACAGAAATTGTTAGTGTCGGTGTTAAATAAAAATGAAACAAAAGGATTCTAAAAATATAAATGAAATAATTACTCATTTTTTATTGCCAGTCCAGGTTAGACTAGCTTTAAACTAGTTCATCAGAAATTAGTAAGTCCTTATATCCAAAATATGAGACCGCGCTGAATGTACAAAATTTACGGTTCTTCTATAAAAGGTGAAGAAAATTTTACTTTTGTTAATATTTATCTATTCGAATACAAATCATCGAGATTTTTACTATTCTTTAGTTTTTTTAATATCGATACTTTGAGCCACAGCATCAATACTTTAACTGATGCAATATTTAATGACTGACACTATGTCGATACTTTGTCTGACATAAAGTCGATTCAAAATTCCTAGGCCAGTTTTACTTGATATTTTTTTCGGGAAATATATGCAAACTTTCTGCGGAGCATACATGTTTCTTAAATTATGTAAGGAGATAAATGTATATTTTAGGGTTAGTTAAATAAAAGTCAGGTTCAATAAAATTCCGTTTTATTAACTTATAGCAAGCGCTATGTATAATCTTCAAATACACAACTGGTTTTAACGGATGTTTCAACAAACTGTTAACAAATGCAACAAAAATCAAAACTATATAGCACAGCGCTATATTCAATATTAGTGGACCGACATAATTCATTACCACGAACTGCTTAATAGATCATACACGCAACAATAAACACGAATTAAATTTCAATCAAGCTAAATTTATTAATCATGATAATGTTTGAGTGGAGAGTAATATTTAATTATGCTCAACAGCACATTAAAGCAGCAGTATTACAACAAAGCCAATCAACACGTCTAAACAAGCAACTAGCGCCGTCAAAACTCGAGGGATGGCAGTTACTTGGCTCAGTGGCCCTTAATGGCTTAACTCTGTGTTCACATAGATTTTAGGTGACATTTTATAATAAACGTGTTATTTGGCTCCTATAGTGTGTTTAGAGGTCGTTCCTATGGCGTGCAGCGTTCTAGGAAGCGCGGGTAGAGGCACACCTCCCTGATGTGGTAGCGGTCGAGCAGCCAGCAGAGGAAGCGCTCGAGGCCCAGCCCGTAGCCGCCGTGGGGCACCGAGCCGAACTTGCGCTGGTCCGTGTACCAGTAGTAGGGCGACGGGTCGATGCCCTCGCGCTTGTAGCCTGAACATGTACGTCATCATGAAAACTATAGTTTTACGGATTTGGTCGACGAAAAAGTACAACAAATTATGATAAAAAATACAGTTTTATTGAGTTTACAATTAGATTTTAGGAAACTTTTGTGTGCAAACACATTTTTTTTACATTCCTATCTGACGCATGGATCACTATACTTTCAAGACAATCGGCTGATCGGCCCATTTTGTACTAACCAAACAGGGAAACAACGACAACACAATGTTGTTGTCTCGCAGGATTCAAACAATCCCGAGGTCCACTATACCACTAGGCCCCTATAAAAATAACAATAACTGGACAATGACACTTGAACGCACCCTCCATCAACTCCTCGTGGTCCCAGATCCTCATAGAGCCACCGACGATCTCCCCCACTCCCGGCATCAGCACATCCACGGACTCGGTTAGCCGTCTATCCTCTTCGCAGCGCGACATGTAGAACGACTTGATCTCGGCGGGGAACTTGCACAACAGTATTGGCCGCCCGATTGCGTCGGTCATCTTCCTCTCGGGCATTTCTGGAATGTCCTGTAATAAGCACGCAATTTATTAACACCCCAGCTAACACTAAATAACGGTAACTACAATATTATTTGTATAGATTATACATCGATGTCTAACTAATAAAAGTGCGAACATTTTGGCGCAAAACGAGTTTGACATTACTCTTTGTTTACGTAAATTAAAACTTTCACATGCCTCTAGTAGAGGCAATTAAAACCGTTCTCGTATGGAACCGAGTAAAAGCTAAAAGATCTGTTCTTTTGCTTGGACTGCGTATCCTTAGTTTCACGGCTAGCTGAATATTTTTTAAAAATGTCCCGTCTCATTCTGTTTATCAAGAAACCGTTATTCAAATATAATTAAAAATTAAGTAAAATAGCAAAGTATAAGGAAAGACTAGTTAAACTTTAAGATTAACGAAATAAGGTAAAAAAAACAGTACCTCTCCAAACTCGTAGAAGGAGCCATCCTCTTTTGTTATATTGTTGTTGCGGAGGTACTCAATAGCTTCGTGTAAGCCATTCTCATGAAAGGCTTTTCTGGACGCTGAAATTAATATTAAACGATTCATACTTAAAATACATTGGAAGGTTATATAAACATTTTAATCTGTACTATCATTATTGAATTATTTTATCGTAAAATTGGTTTTTATTCAGTCTATCTTATTATATATAAATCACGTGCCACGTTGTTTGTCCGCGATGAACTCCTAAAGTACTTAACTGATTATTAAAATATAGTTGTACGCAATGTGCATTATAATCCAACTAGAAAGATAGAAAAGCTTACATCTTTATATATAGTCGCAATATTGTTTAATTGCGATTTATTTTTCTATTATTATTTGATGCCAAATGTTTGCTACAAAACGATTGTGACAGTTGGCGATATCTATTGATTGCGTTGGGTGTGTCAATAGATGGCGCTGTTTAATAGTATAAAATTTCCGTAGATAATAGGAGAATTGGGACAATAAAAAGTAATTGCTTAAAATTAATTAGTTTTGGTCATTTAATTTTATAGTAATATTATCTTTTGTTAAAAACAAAAACGCAAATTCATAACGCATGATTGTTGATGATTTTATATTATGATGATGTTTATACAGGCCATTAAATAAAAAAGGAAAAATAAATAACTTTATTTTCCTTCATTTAATGCTGTAAAAGAGTAAATTGTAGGATTTTTACAAGCAAAATTAAATATGTAATTTGATGTCGTATCCTATATAAAGGTAATATTTTGACGAATATTCAATGGCGGATACCTTCTTGGTTTTTTAATAACCGTGCAACTAAAAAGTTAAATAATGTTTTTGGTGGTAGCGCTCCATATCATACAAATTATAACATTTTTAAAAACAAAAGTAAGCATTAAAAAAACAATAATATTTTTTTAAAACTAACTCTTTTGTATAGAATTTTACACAATATCAACAGAAGGAACATTTTGATTTGATAATCTTTTGAAGGAACATTTTGATTTGATTTGACAATCGTTTTCAGTCTGTCCACTTATAACAATTCAACCGATTTTTATACAAATGTTATTTTTTCATTGTATTCGGGTGTGACGGTAGCACCATCGAAGACACTGCTTTTTACAAATGACATTTACCTCATAAAACATGGTGGGTTCTCATGATTGATATTCTCTTACCGTTTGTCTTAAGCCCTTAAATTATTTTTTAAAATGTAAATTAATAAATCCTAGCCGCAGCAACTAGAAGACCCTGCCACGCGCAGGGTCTTCTAGTATATGTATATACTTCACGGGTCACGTTATTTGTCCACGATGTACTCCTAAATTACTTAACCAATTTTAGTAATATTTGGTATATCTCCATCTGTACTTTGGTCAAACTTGGTTGATATAATTGGTTAAGACTCTTTT
Source organism: Lamproptera curius (assembly GCA_029286875.1). Taxonomy (NCBI): domain Eukaryota; kingdom Metazoa; phylum Arthropoda; class Insecta; order Lepidoptera; family Papilionidae; genus Lamproptera; species Lamproptera curius. The sequence goes on along the minus strand of JAGSMT010000259.1, from coordinate 233,233 downwards.
AAAGTCGCAATATTGTTTTATTGCGAATAATTTTTCTATTATTATTTGGTATAAACTATTAGCTCCAAAACGATTGTGACAGTTGGCGATAACTGTTGATTGGATTGTGTGTGTCAACAGATGGCGTTGTTTTAAAATTATATGACCGGTAACAACTAGTATAAAACATTTGCACAAATGTTTTAAAAAGTATCATCTATGGTTAAAAAGGGCAATTTGATAACGCTGTTATTAAATACCAGACCATTAATTAAAAAATAAGGTAGGTCAAGGACATTTCACTCTAGTAAGATTATGATTAAATGTTAATTTTCATAACATCCATGCTAAGATTTTTCTTTTCTTTTGTATATATAGTTGGGTCGCACGACTTGCGTATTTGCCACAGAGCAAATTAAAGATTAGGAAACTTAGTCATAGTTGTTAGCAATACTATTTAGGATATCAAAAATGTTGGATGAGCAAATATTTATACACATCAAGAACATTCCAATTGCTAAAGGGTCTAAAACTACCTTGAAGTTTGGGTTGAGCTCATGAACTAGATGCCCTTCTGGTGAAGCAAGAACTCTATCCACCACATCCACCACCAGATCCTCAAGTCTGTTCAGCAACTCCTCAAAGGTTATGAATGGGCATTCTGCTTCTACATGGCTGTACCTGTTGATGACATTAACCAATGCGGCATTTAAATTTCAATCATACTGATTAAATTAATATTGCTTTGTATAGTAAATGAAAAGTTTTATTTTTAGCAATGTATTTTATACCAATTGAGTGTGTTAAATTAAAAACATTCAATATATATAACATAACTTTAGTATTTGATATGAGTCACACAAATTAATATACTTTTAATATACCTTATCACAAAATATGATTACAAATTTATATTTCTTATAAGTAATGTTCAAAACCCATTGCTATACATTGTATTTGAACCATTTAATAACGAATTTCTCTTGTTTTTCATGTGGTTAAAGTCCTACTATACTCTATAGATAGAAAAACCAACTGGACAAACATAAAAACATTTGTACAAACAAACTTACTCAGCAAGATGGCGTCGAGTGCGAGATTGTTCAGCGCGATATGATTGCGCTATACAATAGACATCCCCCAGCGCTGGTAGACATGTCTCTAAGTACAATTGGGAACTTTGCGTCAAATACGCCTCCTCCCTGTGGGTAATTAAAATAAATAACATATAATTAAGATTAACATGTAACAACCAGTTTTTGAAAGTAATTTATGCCAGTATTGAAAACATTTAAAACTTTATTGAGACATTGCACAAGAATATATTGAATAAGAATTCCCACTAGTTTTCCTTGCCAGTAGTATTGATGACAGGTCTACCAGTTAAGGATAACCCATAATACCCATTTTTATCATTTCAATTTTACAGGAACAAAAAATTGCTTATTTATGAAGTGAGTATAAAGCAATACATAACTAATTCTTATCCAACAAGTTACCTTGAACGTATTCTACATAATTGATTGTCAAAAATGCTACCATTACAAAATTTAAAGATATCTTTTAATACACTACAACACTTTTAAACATATTTAGACCTTGCTTGGTGCTAAAGGCAATGAGAAGTCAAAAGACAGACAATATAAAACTGTACATGAGCCAAAGAGAACAGAATGAATGTAATTAATTGTTATTGATTGCTTAAAATTAACATCATAGTCACAACAGATCAATAAAACCCTGGACATGTGATGCATTTTATTGCTTTTTTATTTAATTGTTTACTTCAATTCCATCTAGTTCTTGACTGAGGTTTGAAATAATGTTAAGGAAAATTAAATTAATTTTTACATGAGATTAAGTAGTAAGTAAATGATCAAAGTCATATTGAGGAACAGGTTTCAGTCAGTGGTAATATTGTACCACAGACATTTTTATACACTTCTAAATAAATGGGATCAATAAGTGCAAGCTATCAACAAATACTGGCAGATTTTGCATTAAGGCACTAAAAAGACAATAACCACAGGCAGTACTTTTTTAATTTTATGACTGAACTATAATGTATATTGTATTCAGTCTGTGATAACAAGTTCACACCTGTTGTGTATTGAAAACTTGCACATAACAAAATACCCGACAATTGCCTTGGAATAATACAATAAATAATCTTTACCCAAAGTAGCTGAACTTGAACAGAGTACTTCCACCTTCACACTGAGTCTGCACAAGGGTAGGAGGAGTTACTTCAGTGTAACGTCTCGATGCAAAGTGTTCGCGGAAGGCGCGGGTCACCGCCGCCCTAGCACGGAGCACTTTAGATGTGTTCTCACCTCGGATCATTATATGCCTGCAATTATAAAAATATTATGAGAGTTACATAGAAAGATAGGAACTAACCACAGAGTTTGCAATAAGATATATTCCTATTAGACACCTTTTTGTTAAACCAGTATGATTTAAACAACAGTTTACATCCAGAACTACCTGCATATTATGTCCAAGTTCAAAAAAGAAATATATTGGAATAAGCAAGGCATATTTTAAAGTAAATTAATTGCTCTTAATAAAACATTTCATTGCTTTAATATTAGAGTTTATAATTTAACAGGTCACAAAAATTTTCTTTGAAGAATTTTGTATGTAAATCATTTGTAAATTGTGTAGTTAAAAGGAAAATATATTTAGGGCAATTATAGTTCAAAATTTGTAATTTTTCAAATGATCCCAGCAAGATACTGATAGACCTTGTCAGAATACAGAAATAGTGGCGGTCAATAGATAGGAAAGTTCAAAATAACAAAAAAACATTGTAGCCATTTTTTTATAATGATATATAGTAAGTTTAATAATGCATACTTGAAGAGTGTAAACAATACCTGTTGTCTAGCTGAACATCGGGCAAAGCTTCCTCATTCAGGATAGAGTCAGCTCCTCCAGGTGGTGCCAGGCCAATCAATTCCCAATAGTCCGCTGTAAGCTCATGCCCACCAGGAGCCTAAACAGAAAAGTAATAATGTGAACAAATGATAAGTTAATTGCTGCTGCTGTTGCTAAACTGTAGATAAGTTTAACTACAGTTTAGTATAATTAATAGAAGGGGGTCCACAAAATGTAACTAGTGCACACAGACGAAGAAAAGGATACTTTAGACCTATAAAGGGTATACGATATTTCTTAGATACAGATGTTGTATCCATATGCTTTTTTGATTACAAAGCAAGGGGAAAATCAATCCATACATAAAATTGAAACAACCAATGCCAGTTTCAATGTACCAACCTAATTTATATCAAACTATGATCAATCGATACTGTAAATGTGTTGCAATGTTAAGGAAGAAAAAGATACACATACACACCAATATACAATATAAGATATTTCTAAGATACAGATGTTGTTTCTAAATGCTTTTTTAATTACAAAGCAAGGGGTAAATCAATCCCTAACATAAAATTAAAGCAACAATGCCAATATTAATGTACCAACTTAATTTATATCAAAACTAGGTCAATCAATACTATAACTGTGTTGCAATGTAGTATAATATGAAAAAATCTCTTATGTGAAATAATGTTAAGTAACAAACATATGCTATAATTGATGCAGTACTTTAGAAAATTATGTAAGTGACATACATTAGACACTTGTGCTAACATTGCTCACTCATTGATTTGAGTTTCTTCAAGAGATATTTCGTTCATTTATATTGAAGTACTTTTAATAAATAGATTATACAAAACATGATATGTTGCATATGACAAGAATGTAATGACAATAATTATGCAAAACTCTTTATGTATCCTTTACAAGCAATTTTGTTTTATATTAATAATAAATTAGGTATTATGTGTGACAAATAATATTAAATGTGAAAATTAATAAATGCAATAATACTATCATAATTTTTCAAACCAAACTTATACTTTTTGGAAATAAATAAAAAAGTTTTAGAAGCTTTTAACTAAATACATTTGGTATTGTAGATTATCCATTTAATTTGGTTGACATAAAGCAATGTTAGTAATTCAAAATATAAATTTTTTGTAGATAATACTTACAGATTTTCCTCTGGAACCACCTCAAGTTTCCCATACAGAATCACTGATGATTCAGTTGAGAGTACAAGTGCATTGTATGTCTGACACAGGGCACCATGTAGAACACATTGCAGAAAACCAGTGCCATCTCGAAGTGTCAGAAATATGAGAGCCCTTCCTTGTCTCCTCAGCCTGTGAACCCATCCTCTGATGCAAATGCGCTCACCTCTATGATCAGCAGCTACAAAGATGCACACACATCACATCACATCATCAGCCTGTTTTAGTCCACTGCTGGAAATAGGCCTCCCCTATCCATTAGGGGGTTTGGACCGTATCCCACCATGCTGGTCCAATGCGGGTTGGTGGGTGGACCGACTTTTTAGATGCCCATTCGACGCATGGATCATCTTACTTTTCAGACAATTGGGTGATCGGCCCAAATTGCCCTAACCAACTAGGAAACAACAATGAAATTTTGTTGCGTCCCCGCAGGATTCGAACCCACGACCTCCGGTTTCTAAAGCACACGCCCATACCACTAGGCTACGGAGGCAGTTTACAAAGATGCACATTCTGGTCAAATTGAAGCTTTGGTCTATCAAGTATATTATTTAGTATGAGAATAAAAAAAACATTAAAAAGATTTCAGACTAATTACTTATGAATTATCAATTAAAAAGTTAAAAACAATACATGTAAAAGCTGTATATTTTGCATAGTGTGATATAAAATTAAATAATTATAAGTTATTTACAGACAAGGTATCTTATCAAAATGTCATTAGATGTTTTCTAATATCCACGAGAATAATATAAAACCAATATATGACTAAAATTATACAACTGTAGTAAAGTATTGCATCATAATGGGTTGCATGCATTAAAATATATACAAACATTTAAAAGTAAATGTTAGATTTACCTTCACAAATTTTAATTAATTTTGCTTTTGGAAGCGATGGATCTTCTTTTAGCACTATTTTTTTCGCCTCCTCCAGATTTTGTTGCCGTTTTTCATTGCTTTCCTCCTCAGCTTTAGCTTTATCAGCAGCCTTATAATTTTCTCTAACCCAGATTTTCTGTATTTTTTTTAATTGGGATTTAGCTGCTACGTCGTATTCAGTGCCTTCCTCTTTACCATCCACGTATATTGTAGGAAAGGGTTCTTTGCCAGCGTGACGCATAGCCTGCAATATTGTTTTAAATGGATTTTCTCGCGTACCTTCACCTGTTTCATCGTTTCCCTTTTTTTCTGATGTATATAATTCACCTAGTAAAATGCAGACACGTTAGAAGAGAAACACATTAGTAGGGTTATTTATTATAAAATACTTACTTAATGTTAATCCAGCGATGTTAGGCATTTTTGTTTTATTTTAAAATTATTGTTCTATTAAAATATTTCCGTTCTTCAAGTTATCGCAATTCTAATAACAATGAAAAACGCATTTATCATTTTCCCGTGCCGAAGAACTCTTATTCCAGTTCATATCCTCATACGATTTAGCGTAGCCAGCCAACAGCCAACTAAGCTCAGAGTCGCAATAATGTTGCCAACCTTAAATGATATTAATATTTTCTATATACGTTAGTTTAGTTGTATTAAATTTCATAATGAAATTTACTTCATGCAGTACCTATTTGATTAAAACGAGCTGAAATAGCTGTAGGGATGATCGACATCCCTCGATGTTTTAAAAACATCGATTTTTAAACTAGGCTTGTCGAAAATATATCGTTATACTAATAAATCGATATTATTTTTTCGAAATATCGATATTTTAGCCGATATATCGAAGTACCGAAAATGTGATTTTTTTCAGGATAAGGCTAAATTATTTAAATTTTGTACAGTTAATCGAAATATCCCTATGTTTTCAAGTATGGCAAAGGTATACAAATCGATGTCCTTTATAACAAAAACAATAAGTTTTTTTTAGGAAATTACATTTTATTTTTGCTAGAGTGAAGTTGTTGCTGTTTAATTGGTGTTTTACATTTGATCACGTATTTCGATTATTATTTCGATCGAAGAGATTTTTTATAACGGTATCAGATATATATAGCTGTAAAAATAAAAAACGTAGTTTTTTTAATAATTTATCGTAATTTATTTACTAATAACAGTCTGCATTGGTATTTTTTTAGTAATGTAAGATGAAGTAGAATAAGCAACATATATTTTTTATGCACTGATATATCGATATATCGATCATCCCTGTGATAAACTGAGTAACATTGACTTTTGACATTTCAACTTCTCTATTATCAAAACGTCGATGATATAAAGACAAAAACATATACAGGTAATTTTATTTTGAGGGCCATCGAGCCTACATTAAGTTAACTAAATCAAAAAATAGGTAGACGTTAAAAAAGACAATCATCTTACCTATTTTCTTCTAGATGGCTTTAGTATACGCAAGAGAATACAGCGGTGCATAATTTTTTTGGATTCCTTAATTTTTAATTCATTGCATACTCGTGCGATGTTACTAACAATTTCATGAGACTTTTAGATGTTTCGAAGTTCTGAAAATGTTATTTTAATAATAGCAAAAACATGTTATAACGACTTGTAACGACACTATGTTAACATCGATTTAAACATTAATGTTTTTCTAATACTGATGCAATTTGAGTTAAAATAACTACAATTAGAGATATTTGATGTATATCGATGCGTAAAATCCATCGATGTTATGAATTTGTTTTTATCTGATATATCGATGTATTCTCATAAAACATCGAAGCTTTGCATATTAAACAAAAATATGACTTTTTTACTTACAATTTTAGAGACTGCTGTAAAATAATAAAAATAATTATTTATTTATTTATTTAATAAGGCTTACCAACTAAATACATACAAGTCTTTACAAATAATGGATATAATAAAACTGTTACAGTTTATGTACATATTTAAATGAAAGGCAAACACAACATTAACTTATAACATATTTTCTAGAGAACAGAAACCGATTTAAACAACAAAAAAAAATTAAATCAGGACATTTCAAAAGCAAATAAAAACCTAATAAAGTAAAATAAAGTAGTAATTAAAGATTTTAAATTATGTGTAAAATTTATACAATTTCTTTTTAAAGTTGATAATATTTTCAGCGAAGATATCGATATCACACTTTGGAATAAAGCATTATAAGCATGTACTGATTGGGTCAAAGGCGTGTTCTTACCGTATTTATTTTTGGTGAATTTTATGTAAAAAGGTTTGTAATTGTGTGCTCGTGCACTTGTTCTGGGAACGTTTATATTTATGTCCAGCAGAAGAGACCGGCAATCCAGTTTATACGACAAAAGTTTATGGAGGAATACAATGCTCATTATATCTTTTCGTTTGTGTAAAGCGGTCATATTAAAATACTTAAGCCTTTTTTCGTAACTGGGCACCTTATAATGCACTCCTTCAATGTAACTTAACCTAGCTACCATTTTTCTTTGTACTTTTTCTAGGCGTTGTACGTTATTTTGATACAACGGATACCACACAACAGAACAATAGTCAATGTTGCTGCAAATCAATGAATAATATAGGCATTTTAAAGCTTTAGTGGATTTAAATTCTTTCGTATTACGGTAGATGAAGGACAACATTTTCATGCATTTTTTTAGGGTTATGTCGACATGGTTAGTAAAACGCATTTCTGAATCAAGATGTACACCTAAATCTTTTACACTATCTACTTTCTTCAATCTATGGTTGGATATGTAATATTCAGTAGGGAATTGTTTTCGTTTTCTGGAAAACTTTATGTGGAAAAATTTATTAATATTCAAATTCATTTTATTCATATTACACCATTTCGATAGATTATTTATGTCATTTTAAAGCAATAACTGGTCTTCTGTGCATTTAACAGGCCTAAAAATTTTTAAGTCATCCGCATACAGTAGGTAACTGCTGTTTTCTATAATCATTTTAATATCATCTATGAAAATGCAGAACAATATAGGACCTAGGACTGAACCTTGGGGAACACCGGAAGTAGACTGGTAAATATCGGATGCAAAACCATTAACTACCACCCTCATTGTACGGTTTCTTAGATATGATGTTATCCACTTCAGCAAGTTACCGTGTATTAAAAATAAACTTTCAAGTTTTGTTACTAAAATGTTATGATCTACTTTGTCAAAAGCTTTGCTTAAGTCTGTATATATAGCGTCAAGTTCATGCCCTTTGCTCATCTCAGACAAGATATTTTCTGAAAAACTAACTAAATTTGTTACAGTAGATCGTTTTGCAATAAATCCATGTTCACTTATGAAATGTTGAATGAGCCATTTTAAATATTTGCTTATTAATCTTTCAAATATCTTTGCTAAAGCTGACAGTATACTAATCGGACGATAGTTACCAACATCACTAGTATTCCCGGTTTTGTGGATTGGTATGACAATAGCCTCTTTCCACAATCTGGGAAAAATTCCTTCAGAAATTGATTTATTGTAAATTGTGAAAAGTGGCGTAGACAAGACTTTAGCACACTGCTTTAAGAATACGGGGGATATTTCATCAAATCCAGCTTCTTTAGTTGCATCTAAATTATAAAAATGTTTTTCTATATCCCGCTTTGCTATTATTACGGAATTTAAACTGTAAGAATTCAAATGATTTTCAATATTTTTAACATGAGGTAACAATTGTACACTAGAGGGTAAATTGTAGACTGATTGGAAATGCTCAGCAAATAAGTCAGAAACAGTTTTTCCGTCATGGGCAGTTTTGTCACCCAACCTCATCTCTTTTGGTATAGAAAAATTATTATCCCGCTTGTTTCTTATATAAGACCAAAAATACTTACCATTTTTTGTCACATTATTTTGAACATTCTGTATATAAGTCTTATAACTTTTATTAATCAATGAATTGGCCCTTGTCCTTAAAAGCTGGTACTCATATTCATCGCGCATATTCTGAAATTTCTTCATCCTCTTGCGACATTTTTCTTTTTCTTGTAACAATAAGATTAGCTGCTGGGTATACCATACTGGATATTTACTACAAAATTTTCTCTTTTTTGGGCCAAACTCTTCAATACTCCAAACTCTTCATTTCTCCACTGCATTATTAACAGAATAACATTGATTTAATTCATGCTCCCAGTTCAGTCAGTTCAGTTCATAATCAGCTTTATGATATTTGTAAACATATATTTCATTATGTCGCAGTTTACCAATTTTTTTTTAAAGTTAGGTCAATTTATAGTGGTAGATGATACTTATCTATCTTTGAGAGGATATCTGTGGCTTTAGTAACCGAAATTGGACATTGAGCATTTGATAACACTAGATCTAGGATGTTAAGATTTTCATTTTTTTTCTTGGTTGTGTTGTGTTAGATCGTGGTATAAGGCAAAGTCCATAAATATTTGGTTAACTTTATAAACAAACCTTTGTATTTTGCCACAGAAACTTTCGACCAATCTATTTGACCCAAATTGAAGTCGCCTACCAATAAAACTTCTGCGAGTTTTTCAATATATTTGCTTAAGTTACCCGTAGAATGATTGACGTGATCGACTGTCACTGGTGGAGGTAGATAAACCGCGCATATGTTAAGACAGTAATTTGGCATTATTTCCAACGTAACCCACAGATCATCACACGCACTTTCCATTGCAATGTTTCTTCTGGCATTGATTGTTCGTTTAACCGCAATCAAAACTCCTCCTCCTTCTTTTCCCGTAAAAAACGTACTAGAATGTCGATCTCGCCTAAATACCTGATACCTACTATCGAATAATTCTGAGCTAGCTACAGAGCTGTTGAGCCATGTTTCTGCAAAAATTATGACATGATAATTTCTTACCAACACATTTTTATATATAATTTGCAGCTTACTACGAACACCTCTAACATTTTGATAATAGATATTTAATTCTGTGTATTTGAGAGTTTAAAGATATAATAACTTATGAAAATAAAAAATAAAATAAAATTAAACTAAACTAGATTTTGTAATGTTTCCATGTGTGTTTTAATACGTGCAGGCGCTGTTTCATTTTTGCGAATGAAAATTCTACCATTACGCACCCAAACAAACTTGTACTGTTTCTCCTTTGCTTTTATTCTTGTACCTGCGTGAAGTGCTTTATTCGAAGGAGTAAGATGTTCGCTTATATACACAGATGATTCAGCATCTCCATATCCAAGTATTTTGGAATTGAGTTTATTGCTTAGATTAGCTTTGTTGTATTTTAGAATTGCGGCAAGAAAGTTATCTCTTTTTATTTTGCTTGTTAGTTTGCATACAACAGTCATAGGAAGTTTCGACGTTGCGTTAACTTTTTGTACTCGGTTACAAGATAAGATTTCATTTTCCGATATGGGGAACGAAATCACTCTCCCAATATTAATAATAGTATTAACCAAGTTTTTTTGCCTATGTTCTGGAAGGCAATGAATTTCAATGTTTGACTGACGTGCATTCTGCTCCATTTGAGATAACCTTTCGTCTAAGTTCTTTATTTTAATTGACAATACAGTATTTTCAGAAAAAATATTTTTGTTTTCATCCGAGAGAACTTTTAATTTTCACTAATGGCATCATATTGCGATGTAATAAATTTAATTGATTCTCCAAATGCGTTAATTTCTCGTCTTAAAACAGACAATTCTTCATTCAGTGTTGCTCGTACGACTGTTCTTAACTCGCAACGAATAATATCTACTAGTTCAGCACGGGACATACAACCTTTGTGTGTGGAGCTAAGTGTCATTTCTTGTTGCCGGCGTACTGTTATATTTTGTGAGTCGTCTAAGTCGTCTGCAGTACTCACAGACTTGATAGGAGTAACATCGGTCTTTCCTTCTTTGCGAATGGTTGCTAACATTTTTATTGAGCAATCAGAACACTTCCAATTTTTTTGTTTCTTGTAGTTATCTGTGTTTAAATTAACGCAGAGGTAATAAAACTTTTTGCCACAGGAGGACTCTGTACAACAAATTCTCTCAGAAGATTTAATTGACTTCCTACATCCATTGCTAGGTGTACTCATTTTAATTTTTTAAATTACCACAAATAGAGTTTATAAAAACTTTTATAAATTTTTCGGGGTTTGAACTCGGGTTTCAAGATCTTTTCTATTATTTGTGTAAAATTAAAAACGAAGCACAAGTTTAACTGAGCCAACTAAGCCGTTACGTTCAGTTCGAAAACTTTGTAGTGTTTATAGCAATGACAAGTAATTGCAATAAGTGACAATCGCACGTTTACCTTTCTTTTGTCTTCCAAGGTCGATTTAACTTTACGACGTCGTATGGTGGAAGAGTTTACGCAAATAAACACTACATGTTACGATCACTTCACTTCAAATGTATATAATACTGTGTTATTTGATATTTGCACACACTTCTCAATAGTTACACATATATTTTAATTTGACAAACTGAGTTTTTACCACAAACATTTAATTTTGAAACGGACAAAAAGTGACTATACGGTTCTGTTCTCGGCGCAGGAATAATTAGCTATTAAAGTAATTTAAAAACTGTTGTCAGAGATGTCGGAAATAAATTGAGCCATCTGAGAGCTCTTAACATAAACGCTGCCTAAACCCTATGAGATGTAACAAAACAATTTTTGGTGCAAATATTCTTTTATAGATCCATAGAATAGTCCGCGATAGCATGTCTATTTCTGAAGGTTGACTTGTTAAGCCCCTTATATTGTAACACTGCGGCAATTTTGAAGCTAAGACGAAATAAGACGTATACGGTACATTAATTATTCTTATAGTTTTTAATAGGTTAATAATCATTTTATATCCTAAACATTTTATGGGCTAAAATAGCTCATTTACAAAGTGACTTTAGGCAATACAGCAATAATCCTATGACCACATCGATTCGTATATCGAACGACGTAAAATACATTTTTAATTTGACAGATCAATATGACCCTTTACAGCATGTAATATAAATAAAAATTAACGAATATATGAAAGAATTTAAAATACAGGAACATAGCGGTGCAACGGTACCAGGAATGAGCATTGCACCTATGTGAGCCGGAGCGGTTCGCTAGATGTGGTGTGTAACAAATTTTTGTTAGTCTGTCTGTTTGTTTATTCTGAATAAGCTCCGGAATAGCTGGTTAGATTTTAACGAGACTCTCTCTTAAAGATAGCTGATATAATAGGGAGTAAAATAGGCTTTTTTTTAGGGAATTGTTTTGTTTTACATGTTATCAAACATGCTCGTGGAAAGCACCGAATACGCGCAATAAAAACAAGGACACCTAACGCAAAAAGAATTAGTCGGAGCACAATCAGTTATATTTAATTTTGTAGTCTTTCTACCCGATTTGTGCTATATTTTTACCGTGCGGAAATGTCTACGCATACGCAAAGACGGGTTATGTCGGACTTGCACTCACTAAAACCATCACGATGTTCCTTCCTGCGGCCGGGGGTCAGGAGCGCTTTCACGCTCTACTGCAACCCCACTAGAGCTGCCCACTGAGGCAGCCTCCTCTTCTATGGCCTAATCTACTTCTGGGCGCGTCGGAACTCACGCGCTCTTCGCGTCGCTCCAATATCTGCGCAGCAGACTCTACTGAATTTGTTACCCAAGGGCTATGGGTGCCAGGAGATACCAAACTTTGCAGGCGCAAGTCTTCTGGACCCAAGCAGTGGCCTAAGAGTTGGGCTCCACTGTTAGTACTGCTTCGGCCGCAGAAGGAGGAGAGATCGACGACACTATGCATGTTCACGGTCCCTGCACACCACATCAGCTTTGCGACTCCGCCGAATCACAGAGGATGAGGAGAGCGGACTATATAAATACCGACACTCCTCTTCCCCTACGACTCTATCTTGGCTGCAGTGGACAGAGAGGGCAGCACGTTCACCACCTTGTTGCCCGTCTATTGCATCCGCCTAGTTGCACCCAAACCTGGGTTCCTCAGCAAACTTGGAACAGCCTCTTTCACGGCCAGCCTTACTCCTCAGAGCGACCAGGTTCCTCTTCGCTTTTCCGCAGGTGACTAGGCCGCAGGTAATGAGCGCTACCGCTACGAAGCGAGGAGTCATTCGGGGGGTATTTTTTCCGACTTACTCAAAGCAAATGTTACAGATTATCCTCTCCATTCTCGACCGATATCATCTGGTCTCTTTAATTTTCTTTTATCTGGTTTCATACCGATTTTTAAGATCCTGTGGTGGAGTGTTGCGGCAATAAGTTTTTAGGAGGCAAGAATTCATACTGCCTAACACTTGTGTATTGAGATACACAAGCAGCAAATATGTCCATATTGGCAATATAATGATAAAATACCATATTGGCTTTCTGGTCAATTCCAATAAGTTCCAAATGATAGACATCGGTTAATTTAAATATATTAATTGGTTTAATTATATTAAAACAATTAACTATTGTTTTGACAAATATTATTTCTAAAATAACATTTGTCAAAATAATAGTTTCTCGTAGAGGAAATTCTTTTTTTACCATGTTTTGGTAGCCGATTGATGAATGAGCAACATCTGAATAAATTAAATAGGATAGTTCACCTTTGCATTAGATTTGTTTATAGGCTGCGCAAGTTTAAACACGGAGAAGAGTATCGTTTAAGAGTGTAAATATAAAAATACACTCACAAACTTGTAACACCTTTGAAAACAGTTAAGGATCAACTAAAACCAAAATTACCAGCTAGAAATGTCCTGCACGCAGGAAAACTCTGCAACTTTGACAGAAAGGGGTAAAACCCATTCACAAGTGCTTCAGAATCGAGACATATTTTGTAATAATATTCCGTAATAACTAGTGTCCGAACGAAATTTTGATTTCTGTTTCAGCCGAGTTTCGGCCAAAAATCAAATTACGGCGGCAGTTTTGGTTTCGGCCAAATTTGGGCAAAACTTTTGCCTAAACCGAAACTGGTTTCTGAATTTGTCGCGTTATCAAAATTAAACGATTTTAAAAATAAATAAAAATTGTAGTGAAAGTCATTAAAACAATCGAGCGCAAATCATTTCGATTTTAGTTCAGGCAATTATTCCAAGTTACCTAAAAAGATTGATGATTCTTCGACCAAAAGTAATGAGAACGACACATATACGCCTTTGTAAAAAAAAATAATGGCAGGAGTAGCTTAAATTTTGTGTTATGTTTTTAATGAAAAAACTCATAAACTGCTGTACTAATTTGAAATAATTTTTTTCTAGTCAAAAGCTATATTATCCTTAAGTGACAAAGGGTATTTTTTACGTCACTAAAATTGAATGTAGGCATTTGTATGCTTGGTCTCGCCATGTGCTCTCGAAAAAAAGGAAGTACGAACCGTTGTTATTGTCTATTTCAAAAAGTTAACGACGCAAGAGATTTATTGAAATTTAGAGATATATGCTCGCGCTGACTTTATTGTAGGCCAATTGAAATAGTACAATTATATATAATATACTTTAAGTATGTCTTTTAAGGTTAAGCCAGGGTTTGCCATTTCCCCCTCGAACAGGTTCTCGCTTTGTCGTAGCGGTGGGGCTCATTGCCTGCAGCCGAAAAAAAAGGGTTTGCAATTTAATCGCTCAAGGTTGCGATTTTCGTTGCCATATTTTTTTTTATTTCTCAAATTTCTCTTAAACTACTTATCACTATTTATTTAATAAACTAAATTTTTTTATTGACTTACTATTTTGATTTTCTTATTATTTTACTTACTATTTTCTTTATTTTCTTATATTTATTTATTTTCTTATATAAACATAACTTCTTTAATAAAATTATTTTTCAGAACTTTTAAGTTCTTGCCACATTTTTTTTTGCCACACTTTGCAATAAGTCTTATACTTTTAACTCCTAATCCATTCTTTAATATTGCTTTATTAAGTGTGACTTGTGTACAATTATGTGTAACTACCAAATATGCAAAAACTAATTAATTAAGGAAACTACATAGATAAAGCTTATCAATTTAACTGTAAATAATATTGTTGTTATTCAAAACACGAAAAATGTATTGAGATACAGATCTATCCCAATATAGTTAGCCAGAAAAAGTCCGAGACGTATTGAATAATCTATTTTTCCATACTCGAATGCGAAAGTAACTCTTTCTGCCAGTCTGTCTGTCTATCTATCCATCTTTACCGTTAAAACTGATTTCGATGATGTTTGATAATAAAAGTGATAGAGGTGGTTGAAAGCGGGAATAAAGGTTTATATAGAAATTCGTCTTCGTTCAGCATAAAACGATGACAGTTAGTGTCGTTTGTGAAGACACTCGAAACGAGCCATAAGTGGTTTTTTCTGGCAATTTTGTAGTTTTAAATTGTACAGGGATGAAATAGGTATGAAAGTCGATATAGAAATTCGCTATCGTCAAATCAAAAGCCATCTTTATTTCTAATGATAGACACATACAATGTAAACAACCCATTTATAGTATTCATACTAATATTATATAACTACCATCGTAGCCTACTGGTAAAAGAGTTGCTTTAAAAACCGAAGGTCGTGGGTTCGAAGCTTGCGGGGACTCCTCCTTTTACTTTTCAGACAATTGGGTGATCATCCAAAATATCCTAACCAACCAGAAAACAACGATAACACAAAGTTGATTCCCCACGGGACTCGAAGCCTCTGTTTTATAAGGCAAAGGCCAATGTTGGCGGTTCACGTACGTACGTTGTGTTAAAGACACGTACTAAATCACATAATAGTAGTGTCCGACCGAACTTTCGGTTTCGGTTTCGGTTGCACAGTTTCGCCAAAATCAGTTTCGTCAGTAGTTTCGGTTTCGGCCAAATTTGGCGAAACTTTGCCGAAACCGAAACTGGTTTCAGAAGTGTTTTCAATTTTAAAATAGTAGCGAAAGTTAAATGTATCTATGCTACAATTGAGCTCTGATCAGTCGATTTTAGTTCAGAAAAACATTCCAAGTTTAACAAAAGAAATTGATGATTCTTCTAGAAAGACGAGGAGGAAACAAATAGTACTAAAACAAAATATATCTTGGTAACCAAAATAAATACAAATAATACTGGAGAGCTCAGATATTTGTTATGTTAATAAAAAATCTTCTAGTCTCTTTACTTTTTTCTGAATGTAGTCATTTGTTTGCTATGTGTGGCGAAATGTTCTCGAAAATAGAGAAAAACCAAGTGCGATCTTGTTATTAAAAACCACTGTTATAAAAAGTTAACAACGCAAGAGATTTATTGCGTCTGCTCTGTCATAATCAATTGTCGCAAAGTGAACTTCTTAATTTCGAGTAGGGAGAACATACACGGAAGACGAACATGGTTGCAGCCGTCCATCGAAGCCAGTAATCAACAAGAAACAATAAGAATATGCTGCCATATTCGAAAAAACTGTTTTTAGCGATTAAAGAATTACTATCTGATACCTAATCCAAAAAACCGAGCATTTCATATGAGGTACTCAACGCATATTGAGACAAATTATGAAAACGAGAAAAGTATCCGCAAGATGGGAGCCGAGAATCAGAAACAAAACCGACTTCGATCTTCGATCGACAAGTTTTAAGAAGATTCTAAAAACATGGGTTTATCCCGAAGGATCTTCATGCCGTGGCCGTGGTATATTGCCTGGCCGAGGTATGACCTCAATATTTTGGACTCAGAAGTGATATTGTTGATTGATTACCTGGAGCGTGGAACCATCATTACAGGTTATGCAGCTGTAATACTCGAGGTTGAGAAATGCCGTCAATGACAAAAAAGAGGCAAACTTTGAACGGGCGAGCTTTTTCATCTTGACAACGTACCGGCGCATAGGTTGGCATTAGCGACGGCCACCGTTCAGCATGCTAGCATACAATTGGTTGAGCATCCCCCTATTCACCAGATCTGGAGAGAAGATGAAAAATAGCTAGGCGCCCTAGCTATTTTTCATCTTCTCTCCAAATTGATACAATACTGAAGAGTAAACATGTGTTAAAACTAAATATAACAAGTAAACGATACCGTTGAGAACTTTTTGCAGGACCAAGACAATCCTTTTTTTTAAAGGATTTGAAGCATTGGAAACTTGGAACACTGGACTTGGTGTGTAGGTGGACTCGGAGATTATGTAGAAAAATAAATAATTAAGCTATCATAGTCATTATATTCTATCTCATTTTTACAACTTTTTGATCCCTCCTCGGAAATACAGAGTGGCCCATAAGTCCTTTGAAATGTAAATTTAAATAAAGGAAAAGGCGCGCGTGAGCGGTGCAGGGAAGCGGGGAGTAACTTCAGTTTCTGTGAATTTAGTCACGATGGAGCGTTTTACCGGAGCGGACCGTGCGTTTTGTAGTGCGCAGTTTTATAAAAACGACAATTCGGCAACCGTAGCGCGGCGTAAATTTCGAGAATACAAAGGTTTACACAACTTTGACGGCACTCCAACTCTTCAAACGATTAATAACTGGGTTGCTAAGTTCGAGGAGACCGGATCAACGTTAGATAAACCGCGGTTGGGTCGCCCAAGGACCTCACGTACGGAACAAAACATAGACACAGTGTCACAGTCTATTCGCGAAAATCCGACACAGTCAACTCGTAAGCGCGCTAGAGCATTAAACGTATCCAGGACATCGTTACAACGGATTTTGAAGAAAGATTTACATATGCACCCTTACAAAATTCAGTTGGTTCAAGAATTAAAGGAAACTGACATGTTGAATCGGTTTACTTCCTTCAATAACATAATGTTCTCTAACGAGGCTCATTTCCATCTTAACGGGCATGTTAGTAAACAAAATTGCCGCTATTGGAGCCCGATCAATCAAAAACTTAAGCATCAGAAACCCTTACATAGTCCGAAAGTGACTGTTTGGGCCGCTATGCCAGCCCATGGTAACCTAGGGCCTTACTACTTTTAGTATGGCAGAGGGCGCGCAGTTACTGTTATGTCGGAGCGATCTGTGGCTAAGATCGAAGAGTTTTTCATACCAGGATTGCAAAACTTTTCAGGCTTTAATGCCAGGACGGGTTTTCAACAGATGGGGGCCACTTCTACACCTCTAACACTGCTATGCCCGTTATCCGTCAACTTTTTCCTGGCAAAGTGATCTCTAAGAGAGGGGACATTTCCTGGCCTCCACGTAGTCCAGATCTGACCCCGATGGATTTTTTTTTGTTGGGCTACCTTAAGGCTAAAGTATATGACACAAACCCGCGGTCAATTGAGGTCCTAAAAGAAAACATCCGCAGAGAAATTACAAGCATTTCAGCAGTGACGTGCCGTGCAGTCATCGACAATTTTAGACGTCGTTTGCAAGAGTGCGTGATCGCAACGGATTACATTTAGATGTTATTTTCAAAAATAATTTCCGTTTTTAAGCTTTTTGTAAATAAAATTTAATTCATAATATAATTAGTTTTATTTTAATTTTTTTTTCATATCAAAGGACTTATGGGCCACCCTGTACAACACAAACCAAAGCAACTTTAATGCAACAGTCACAATTATTAATTTATTTATTAATAACTCATATTGCTCTGAGAAATTTATTTGAGAAAAAAGTATATTTTCAATATTTTGTTTCATAAAATATTATTAGCAACTGAAAAAACGATTAGCATACGTTTAATATACTGTCTCATTTCATGATTTAAATAAAGCAAAATAATAGGCATAAAAGCTCCATATTTTAATATTTTAAGAATTTTATACTTGATCACGTGAGTTTCGGTTTCGGTTTCGGTTTCGGCGAAACTGAAGCCAGACCAACTTTCGGTTTCGGTTTCGGTTTCGGCCGAAAAACAGTTTCGGTCGACTCTAATAGTAATCTAACAGCCTTCTTTGGATTATTTTATGGAAATGCAAATGTAGTGTGTTTAGTATGATAAGAGTACGATTACGATCCTCACACGCCCGTAGAACATGAGAGACTAACTTTATACCAGCATTTACTGTTGATCTACCTCTGGTAAATCCAAATTGGTAACTTTAAATATCATATTTGGAAAAGTGTACTAGAAGTTGTTCTACTTAACTTAATTTTTTCGAAAATTTTACTAAATGCTGGCAGCATAGAGATTGATTTATAATTTTTAATATGAACTGTACCCGATTTAAAAACTGGTACTATTTTACTGAATTTCATTAATTGTGGGAATTCATAGGTAATTATAGATGCATTATGGCCAACAAGGGGGATATATCTTGAATTATTAAATTTATTGCCCATGTTGAGAGCCCCATAAGTCTTCCGTTTCCTTTTTATTCATTTTATTAAATGCCTTTACCATAACTATAGGGCTAACATAACAAAAATTTAAATCAAGGAAACATACTCTATCAAATTTAAGTGTTTCGTAGTTTCATGAGCTATGTTTGTTTAATATTTTTTGAAGTCATTAGCCACCTCAGCATTTTCCTTAACAGTTTTACCATCTATATTTAATCCTAGGTCATTCCTCTGTTTGGGTTTCTACCTGTTTCCGTATTCAGAACGTGTCAGGTAGTCTTGATTTTATTAGAGGATGATTTATTACATGATTTAAATAAATTGCTTTAGCCATCAAACAAACATGTTCTCACATAGTTATGAAATTTTGCATGTTAATGATTTTTGGTCGTATAATAGATATAAATAATCCCTGCTAACCCTAATTCTAATAGAAGCCCAGTCACTGAATTTCAGTTTTTTATTACTTGTAAAATCTTTCTTAGTAAAACAGCATTTTATTCACTATATATTAGGTTTGGAAGCTTAGCTTTTAAATTATACCTAAATTGTTTTATTCTGTTTCTGGTAATAGGTCTATACCATATGGGAAAGTTACTCATAGGAGTACTTAATTGGATCTGTATTTTTAAGGCTTTATGATCTGAACGAATACCGCTTAAGACAGTCTGATCTATGATTTTACTATTTACGGACACATTATCTATACAAGAGGCACAAGATGGTGTTAATCTAGTTTGTTCATTAAACACACATTGAAGATTGGTTGGTTTTAATATCATGATTTTGTTTGAAAAGGATATAAAAAGTCAGTCTTTTTCGTTTTATATTATAATATAGCTTTACATTTTCATTAAATTTGAGCATTTTTCCTAATTACAAAACATTTAGAATTTCGAAATTATTGAAAATGAGTTTCGTCGTGACCTCAGCGCCCCACTAACAAACTTCAAAGTTAACGAAGAAAACTCTTCAAACGAACACACAGTATCCTATTATTGCGGTTGTCCCGGTTTTGTTACAAACGTTTTGTCTTAAAAAAATACCCACGTGATCGTTTGGAGATGTTAGTCATCAATGCACAAACTATTTCTGACATAGAATCTTGCCACAACAAACACACTATTTTAACACACAGAAAAGCTCGATATTTGAGTGTCCAACGGAGAATTTTTGCATCGCGACAATTATTAAGATTAGTTAAAGCCTAATTTAACACTACACGCACGAGGTGCACACTTCAAAATAACAATATACTCCAACAAAATTAATAAAATTTTAACAAATATAATTAACTGACCCAAAAGCCTAATGGATTTCGGTTAAATCCGAATTTTTCATTGTGTAAATTCTCCTGAAGTCCAATAAACTGAACATCTACACCAACAACATCAGCGTATATCCTGGAAATTATAATTTTTTGTCTTATTTATTCTTTAACATTTATAATTTTGTTTCGTCATAAGGTAAGAAATTTATTTTCATTATGTGTTAAAATAGATCGCCATTTTTATTATACTTTAATTTAATATTTTATAGAAATTTTGCAGTAGTAAGAACTTTGCAAAAAAAACTTTCTAATTTTAAATGAAGTTAAACCTTAATGCATCTCTAGCTTTTTGAAGAAATAGGACATTAATTGCTTCGGTATTTACGCATCTACTGGCATTTACATCAATAGACTATAATAATATCACGTGGTTATTTTTTTAAGACAAAACGTTTGTAACAAAACCGGGACAACCGCAATAATAGGATACTGTGTGTTCGTTTGAAGAGTTTTCTTCGTTAACTTTGAAGTTTGTTAGTGGGGCGCTGAGGTCACGACGAAACTCATTTTCAATAATTTCGAAATTCTAAATGTTTTGTAATTAGGAAAAATGCTCAAATTTAATGAAAATGTAAAGCTATATTATAATATAAAACGAAAGACTGACTTTTTATATCCTTTTCAAACAAAATCATGATATTAAAACCAACCAATCTTCAATGTGTGTTTAATGAACAAACAGTAAAATCATAGATCAGACTGTCTTAAGCGGTATTCGTTCAGATCATAAAGCCTTAAAAATACAGATCCAATTAAGTACTCCTATGAGTAACTTTCCCATATGGTATAGATCTATTACCAGAAACAGAATAAAAAAATTTAGGTATAATTTAAAAGCTAAGCTTCCAAACTTAATATATAGTGAATAAAATGCTGTTTTACGAAGAAAGATTTTACAAGTAATAAAAAACTGAAATTCAGTGACTGGGCTTCTATTAGAATTAGGGTTAGCAGGGATTATTTATATCTATTATACGACCAAAAATCATTAACATGCAAAATTTCATAACTATGTGAGAACATGTTTGTTTGATGGCTAAAGCAATTTATTTAAATCATGTAATAAATCATCCTCTAATAAAATCAAGACTACCTGACACGTTCTGAATACGGAAACAGGTAGAAACCCAAACAGAGGAATGACCTAGGATTAAATATAGATGGTAAAACTGTTAAGGAAAATGCTGAGGTAGCTAATGACTTCAAAAATTATTAAACAAACATAGCTCATGAAACTACGAAACACTTAAATTTGATAGAGTATGTTTCCTTGATTTAAATTTTTGTTATGTTAGCCCTATAGTTATGGTAAAGGCATTTAATAAAATGAATAAAAAGGAAACGGAAGACTTATGAGGCTCTCAACATGGGCAATAAATTTAATAATTCAAGATATATCCCCCTTGTTGGCCATAATGCATCTATAATTACCTATGAATTCCCACAATTAATGAAATTCAGTTAAATAGTACCAGTTTTTAAATCGGGTACACTTCATATTAAAAATTATAAATCAATCTCTATGCTGCCAGCATTTGGTAAAATTTTCGAAAAAATTAAGTTAAGTAGAAAAACTTCTAGTACACTTTTCCAAACATGATATTTTAAGTTACCAATTTGGATTTACCAGAGGTAGATCAACAGTAAATGCTGGTATAAAGGTAGTCTCTCATGTTCTACGGGCGTGTGAGGATCGCTATGACTCTATTGGAATATTCTGTGATCTTTCCAAGGCCTTTGACTTTGTGGACCATGAGACATTAATCAATAAGCTAAAGTATTACGGTGTACGCGGGCTTGATCTTAATTTTCTATCTTCTTACCTACGTAATGGAAAACACTTTGTAACCGTAGATGACACTCTGTCATCTGATTCAATTGTGCGGATGGGTGTTCCTCAAGGATCAATTTTAGGGCCTTTTATCTTCCTGGTCTATGTAAATGACTTGCCTTTGGCAGTGGAGACAATTGAAATGACACTTCTCTACTGCTAAGGGTAAAAAGAAGTGACCATAGAGTAAATGTACCAAATTGGGCAATTGATATTGTGTCAAACTAGTTTGCGTCTAATAATTTAGTACTTAACGCGAATAACTTTTTACTCTTCGTAAGTTGCCGGATGTAAAGTTAACGATGAGGTCATTCCTTAAAAATGCATAAAAATCTATCTCCTATAAAAGAGGCAAATGGCACAAGTTTTTCCAGCACCTCAGTAATACAGCGTGTCGCTGTTAGTGACGCATTCTTTATGACGCAGAGTTCGGTACGTGACCCCATATACATACCAACTTTGATACTCTTAATGTTTGGGCCACAAGTTGGTAGATGTGCCCAGTTTTAATTATAGTAACAACTCTAGTAACTTGGGTGGCGTTAAGATCTGGCATTCTGAGTGAATTTGCAGTAAAAACTCGCACTTAAAAACACGATAAACAGAACAGTTTGTCAATATTAAACAAAAACCTAAATTTAAGCTCAAATTCAATGTTAGAAATGTTTTTCGTAGCATGAAAAGATGCTTATTAAGCAATAATTAAGGAAAATAACAAATGAAATTCAGAAATTAAAATCTTCGAACAATAGTATTTTAATGAAGGTTTAATAATGTTTGTGGGATAATTGCAACAGAAAATTTTTAACCTTTTTTTTACGTTCCTTTAAATGTCCACAAGGATACTAGTTATTGCAATGGATGTAATACAAATATGCTGTTTTCTATTGTTATAGCTGCAATGTGGCGCTAGAACCCAAAGGCGTTAATATCGTTGATATCATAACTTCATTCAATAAGAATACATTTGATAACATTCTTAACTCATTCGTTGGTATTGCTGCAATTGAAATTAGACTAACTGATGTCTTGCAAGAATTAAATATTGTATCTGATATTATCATAGGTATGAACATTGTCACTAATATTTTAATTACTGCAACACGAATGCTAGTAAAAGGAGTTAAATTTAAAGTAATAATGATTTGATAAAATTTCGTGAAGTTCTCTGCTCTAACTATTTAGTTTTACATTTTTTTCTATTTTTTAATATAATTATTACTCTAAATCGTCTAAATCTTCAGCCGTAGGTTGTTTGTAATAAGGGGTATTCCAAGAGGGACTTGATAAATGTTCTATTTATTTTTGGAACGCACCTTTTCACTTAAAATGTGTGTGTCAATATTTTTAAAACGATATTCATTCTATTTTTATAATACTTATGTGGCGGCAGAATTGGCGGTGCCTTGCCGTAGAAAAGCACGTTATTTTCCACTTATGTTACTAATAGTAGCTCAAATTAGCTTTGAGAATACGTCATTGCATATTTCTGTGAGTATTATTAACGTAGATATGAACTCCTGCCAAGATAAGAAAAACATCTATGTATTATATTAATTTAGTGTGCCTCATAAGGTCATCGTTTTCAAATTTGGGGTACAACGTTGTAATTATTGACGATTTATTTTTTTGATCTTTTAATTATGTATAAAACTAGTTATCACAACATCTAAGTTACCTTTTGAACAAAAAAGAATTATAAATTTGTCTATTAGGAGTGGAGTAATCGTAACATGAATGGAAACTCTACAAAGTCAAGTTAAGCCCAGAGCATATAAATTTTTGCAGTTTAAATAAAATAAATGAGTACGTATTTGAAATTCTAATATATTAAAGTGGCCGATGTAGGCTGGACGAGAATAGCCGTAGATCGAAAACGGTTGTATGCGTTAGGGGAGGCCTATATTACGCAGTGGATTGACGCAGGCTGATAATGATGATGATGATAAATACATAATTGTTTTTTTTTAAAGTATTTAATAAGGAGCTGGCTAACGATAATTGTACAATATAAGATAATATTTGGTAAAGAGCCCTAAATATGTCTATAACATGAATGGATTGACGATAGTTGCTCGATTGAATATTTATAATTTTCATTTCATCTTTAAGGTATCGTAGAGAAATGTATAAATATTACTAATTTTTAAGGTCACGGCGTTGGCGAATTAGGTTGTGCCTACGCGGACGGCTGTTTGACAGCTGACGAAATGACACTGGCAGCCTATTATCGTGGCTTTATTTCAGTTCAAACCCCTTTTGTTCGTGGGTCAATGGCTGCAGTCGGAATAGGGTACAAACAAATTTGAAAACAAAATAAAATAAAAAATAATGAGTTTTCGAATAAATTTTATTTGGTTTATGTTACGTTTAAGATACTGACAATGTGCCCATCGGAGACTGATATAGCATGTCATAATGGTCCTAACTCTTGTACTATATCTGGCCCGGCCGGTATAATGCAGAAATTTGCTGCTTATCACACTGCCAAGAAAATATTTGCTAAGGAGGTACCAAGCTTTAATATAGCGTACCACTCGAGATACATATCGAATGCAGGTAATGTTTACCTTTTTTATTGATGGAAGCGATGAGACGAGTAGGGCATTCACCCAGTGGTAATAACAATTTGGTCTCAAAAACGCAACATTATATATCACAAATGCGATAGTTGTTCTGAGTTATCGTATTTCGGCTAATTTACCCAGTAATAACGCTGGCTACGGTGCCCTTCGTAAGATAGGAGTGTTTATTCACTGTACTTGCACTACTATTGCGGCCGAAAAATGCACCGTGAACGTACTTCCCTAGATGCTCTTTTGTAAAACTAATTAGAAACTTTGAGATGTTTGGTTTCTTTATTGCTTAAGCAATAATAAAGAAAAAGAAAATTGTTATAGTTATAGAATAAAACTACGGATTTTGAAATATATATAAGCATAAGTATTCTTTATTGGATATAGTAATATTTACAAAAGCAAATAATCGTTTGACAAAATATAAAGTAAAAATATTGACCATGCTATAACTCGACAGGCCCAAAACTTTTGAAATATTTAAAGGAAGTTATCAAGTCACTAAAATCGCGCAGAAAACGATGGCTCTCAACTTCAATTGCACAGGAAAAATGGCAAGAACCATTTTCTACTTATTGTTCGGCTGAATATCACACGAACAATCTACTCGTAAGTTAATTCGGAATGTAAAGTACGCTTTCATTTAATACCAGAAACAAAGAAGAAATGGAATATGGCTTAAAACGTTTACGTCAACATAAACAAAAAAAAATAAGTCGTCAATAATTATCGTTATTAATATATTATTATTCACATTTCTGTAATATTGCATTAATAAGAATGATAAATACCTTTGACGAGAAACATTAGCTTGTAATACGCTACACACATAAGTCTAAATATTATCTGCCAGATGTAACCTCAATTTCAGAATCTTCATATAAAACCATTTGGATATTTTAAGGTGTAGTTGCATTATAATATTATTTTAGGTGAAGATAAGAATACGTATATCATTTAGCTAATAATTTTTATTATTTTGCTCATTTATTTCTCTGTGTTTTAATTTTGTAGAATTCTGTGCTCTTTGATGATACCTCACGTCTTATACCTTTCAATGCAATATAGTAGAAGTTGCGCCGCACGGGCTCCTGCAGGCTATCTTAAAACGATCGCTGCCAGATTCTTGTCACCACGTTCCGCTTACTCGTCGTGGACATCACGACAATGTGCAATATTTGCTAGAAGCAATCGGAAAGTAAGATTGTTAAATGTAATTTTTTAATCTTTACAGGGTTAATGTTGTAATAAATTATATATGAGGCTCTTGATAACCCGTATTATACTGTACTGTGTTAGAAGTTATACTTCTTTGGCGTAACATGATCAAAATCTTATTAAATATTTATCTTTAGTCTTTTTTTACGTTTGTAGAAAAAACGACAATAACAGTAGAAAAAAAGTACTAAACACATTAAAAGTTTGATTATAACGTTTTATTTAGTTGAATAAAATTTATTTAAATATCACAAAATAAATTACGTGAATACAGTTATCGGTCTCATGCAAACATATGTTCATAGATATCCTTATTTTTACTTTTGTTGGTATTTTTTTTTGAGAAAAACTAAAGCGATAACCATAGCTAACTACAGGGCGCAGTTTTTCGTGATAGTGTGCGTGCGCATCGAAAAATTTGACACTCATTATTTTTCCTTGACGCGCGAAAAGCATTATAACTTAACTAGTTGAATAAAATTATATTACAATTTATTTTTGAGGCAATGCAACTTGTCACATTTTTTTGTTTCAATGATGTCTGTTATAGACACCATTCAAACAAAAAACAAACGTAGCTGAAAATATTAAGAAACTGAAACCTATGTTATGCAAGATATGTAGTGTACATGTCTACATTATGTAGTTGTTATAATTTTAATTTTGCAGGTTGTTCATGGTGAGTTATTATCCTAATGTACAATAATTGTATCCTGAAATTGAATTTCCTGTATCTTCGGGAACACCATTTTTTATTTAGTAAAATAAGATTCTTTAAAAATTAGTCAGTTAGGAGAAGACCTAAATAAATCTTATTTACACATTGCAAACTTAATAAACCGATATAAAACGCACGTTTTGTGCTTATATTGTCTGAAACCTACGAAGGCACATAAAAAAGTTTTAAGCCTAAAGTTGACATTCAGTTTCAATTTTGATCGATATAACAAACGAAGTTCGCGGTATTAGTAGTAGAAATGGATAAAACCGTCATTAAATATTAAAAAAAGCATTAATACCAAAGTAAGTTTATGAAGAACTGTATACTTTAGGGGAATCTGCTTCATCGCGGATTCAAAACGTAGCAAAAAAGCAGAGCAAGACGAACTTAGGAGTGGTAGGGTGCCGTAATGAAATATCGGACCTGATTTCTATGACACGAGACTGATGATTGTAGAGATAGCAGCAGCAATGGACATATCCTATGAATGAACAAAAAACATAACTTCTAACAATCTTAGATTGTTCCAAAGTGATCCTCATGATTTTCTTCTTCTCTTCGTTTCTTAACTTTTCTTAACACCGCAATTCACGTCAAAAGTTAGGGCTGCAGGTAATATTGAAAGTCTTTGGCGACCCCAGCGCGATGTGGCCCAAGCCTCTTCTCCCTGGATGTGTTGAGACACCCGCATCCACTATCTCCCATGGCCCCACTAACCTTGCGGTAATATGGGCCGAATCGCTGGTGAGTGCGCGCGGTCTGGCCGCGAGGCTCCACACGCACATTCTTGACTCCATACAAATTCTTTACTCTAAGTCCTTGTCCCTATGGTCAACTCTCCCCTCTGAGGGGCTTAGTGACACAACGACATTTAACTGGCTGCCGACGCTGCTGTCTACATACCAGGCGTCGTACATACCAGGCGTGTGCGAATTCCTTGAACTTGCCGAAGTTCTTCTGCAACAATACAAGGTCCCGGTAGTATAATGTGCCAGGGTCCATCCGGATCACACCATTCAGCTTGTACTCACGCAGATCCTTATGAAAAAGGCAGTGCCATAAAATGTGGTGTCGGTCTTCTTCGTCCATACCACCAACACAAACACTGTCATCGGATAGACACATTTCGCGCACCCGGAAATAAGCGTGCCCAGTTAGCACTCGCTATGTTTCGAAATCCAGAACGACCCAAGTTGTTTTGAGTCGGTCTACGATCCCCGTGAAGAATTGACGAAGTTGACTTCCTTTTGTTTCCGTTTTCCTTGCTCCATTCTGTCCCTATACCCTTTTTTCCGGCATTCGTTCTGACTTCTTCCGTGTTTAATAACCTCGAGGTCAGCCGTGAGAACCATGGCCAGCACTGCTAAAGACGGTGTGATAGCCCATCAAGTAAGCCTTGGGCAGCAATATAAGAGAACTGCGCTGACCCCGTAAGAGTGATGTGCGCACGTCGTAATTGCGCGCCCTCCCCCGCCACCGGGTATTCTGCTGATACCTTACATACTTCCATAATGCTTACCTACATTGAAACGTCATTGTTCCAACTGAGAGTTCAAGACGCGAATAATAATGATAAAAAATAAACATCTTAAAACTAAAACCTTATTTAAAACAATCGCAATGAATACATAAGTAATTCAAACAATCACAGTAAAGCAACGAAGCTAGAAAGCTGTGCGGTAAGATTAATAATATAAAAAAGGTTATTAACAATTTTAATATCACGGCATTTATTAATTTTCACCTTCAAGCCCTTTATTCGGCGGGCTAGGGCGATGCTAGCGAACGATGCATTAACGATCGACCCACCTTGGGCCCGTACACACGTATTTTCGGTGGGACAGCCTATCTTAGCCTTTCCGCAGCCTCTTTTGAGGTAGTCTGAACAACCACTCCCGCGTTGACAAATTTACGAACTCGTTCAACCTGCATTTCAATGTCTGCGGGCTTGATGGCTTTCTTTAGTGCGGCCTTGGTGATGTCTGCTGTCTTCAGAGAGCCTTCAGATTCTTTGCTGGGCTGCTAAAAGCTCACACTGGACCCGTGCTTTTTGCAATTTGATTTGGCTCCGCATTCTTTGGCAATTTAAGCGCCGTCGCACATGGTGTCACTGAAGCTCTGGTTGGCCTTGCAGTAACATTCCTAGATTCGCTAAAACTAGTTTTAATGCCGCATATTCTGCTTGAGTGACTTTCACTATGGCCTCTGCCAAACTCAGTTTCAAGTCACCGTGAGCGCTGAAACTACGGAAGACTTTATTCGCTTCTTGACCGATTGTGTTAACATCTTGCTTGTTTCGGCGCGACAGGGAGCTTGTAGTGACGCCCATTATTACTTCCAGGCCCTTATGACCTCCACCCTTCAACAGCCGGCACTAGGATGCTCTAGCCGCAGGTCCCAATCCTGTATAGCAAGGGAGCGCAGTTCATCTATGTGCCCCCTTTTTTCTTCTGAGGCTGGCCTGCAGCCCTGAGACCCCGCTTCCTCGCGCGAATAGTACAGTGACGCAAGAATTTTGCTTCTAGGTACAAGGGCAAGGAGCCAGCTATCGGGCACGCCGCCCCGATGGAGATGGTCCAGTAGCCCCGTACAAGCCGGAACGACAACACCCTCTGGGAGCTCCGCACTACCGAAGTACTTTCTTTCTGGGCGGCTTATGGGGGAGTCCTGCAATTAAATTATTAGGTGTAAGAAGCATTACACTTTCTTATTGATTGTCAAATAAACTACCACCGGTTTGCAAACGGAAGTCTCTGGAGAAAATCAGCTTTTTTTTTTTTTTTAATAAATTTTACAACATTTTTAAATAGAACATCAAATTTAACATCAGTTCATTACCAGGGTTTGTTATATATTAAGTATTATCGTATATTATTGTCGTATTATATTATATAGCATTAATATCCTTTAACACAAACGTTCCATTTTAAATTTATTAAACAACTCCGACGCCGTAATAATGGGCCCAAAATGTATTTACTTTATGTCTATTGTATAGGTACTGTAAAAAAAATTCAGCCACAAAAATATTTTTGACAAAAATTTTAGTTAATTCGTCAATTAGGGCTGAATAAGACTGTTTTTCAAATATTGGTGTGTCGATATAAATATACAAGTCGAGTACTCAGCATACGATGAAGTAAAGATGATGCTTATTATAGGTAAAATTTTAACATAAAAATATGACCGAATTCAAATTTGCGCGAATGAAACACGTTTTTATCATCGTGCTCTTTGCACAACACGGCCCTGGTATTTTTGCGTACCGTATTTTTAAATCTCTGATATGTTAGAACATATCTGACTGACGGATCTGATATGTTCTTAATGTTGTCTATGACACGTTTTATGTACATAAAATGAAGCACGTTTAAAAGGACTTACACTGTTTTACCGTAAATGAGCTTTGAATATGATCCGATGTAATTTTTAAGAATGTATTGTTAAGACTAAAATGGTTAGATATGCGCTCGCAAACTTTATTGAGATCAATTTAAAAAGTACGGTTAGGTAGCACAAACTTTACTACTATCTCGTAACGTAACCAGCGTAACTTTTTTATTTCTTAAATATCTTTGAAAAAAAAAGAATGATCTAAATATGAGCGGAACAAAGAGGTAACGTATATATAAAAAAAAACAAGCGAACCGAGTTGAGTACCTCCTGTTTTGGAAAGTCGGTTAATAAATAAAAAGTTATTTTGACAATTGACAAATGACAAAGACCCAAAAAAGCGGCCCAAGCTTTTTTAATTTTTTACTTGGAATTTCTATAAAAAAGTACTTTTTTGTAAAATCATGTTCAAAGATTCCGTTAAATACCATCAAAATACTACCATAAAAGCGCGTTAATATTCACAAACTGTAAACTGTATTGGCTTAGTTACGCAATTAACCTCCGACCTTGTACTTTGCACACAATGTAATTTTATTCTATTTAAAGACAGTGAATGTTATAATTATATTGTTGCTGAATTTTTATTTTTGAATGGAAATAAACTTTTTACTTTTATTAACTAATTCTATATGTAACTTAATTTATATTTAGAGACCACATAGGATAATGCCGTAATGAAGATTGACTGCCTCCGTTGCCTAGTGGTAAAGAAGTGTGCTTTAGAAATCGGAGGTCGTACGTTGACCTTAATACTAAAGCCAAGAGACATGTGGTCCATAAAAAGCCCATTAATAGTCTATCGGTCGGTAAGGTGCTAAGTACTACTATATATATACTGCCTCCGTTGCCTAGTGGTATAGGCGTGTGCTTTAGAAACCGGAGGTCGTGGGTTCGAATCCTGCGGGGACTCAACATATTTTCATTGTTGATTCCTAGTTGGTTAGGGCAATTTGAGCCGATCACCCAATTGTCTGAAAAGTAAGATGATTCATGGATAGGTGTATTAGGAGGCCTTTGTCCAGCAGTGGACTATGAAAGGCTGATGATGATGATGCTAAAGTGCTAAGTAAAAACTAGCGGCTACTCATATTGTTGCGGCAAATGACTTTAAAAATCCTACTACTTCTTCTAATGTTATAAATGTAGAAGTTAGTAAGAATGTTTAAGTGTATTTGTTACTCTTTCAGTTAAAAGTATTGTATGAAG
Source organism: Lamproptera curius (assembly GCA_029286875.1). Lineage (NCBI taxonomy): Eukaryota > Metazoa > Arthropoda > Insecta > Lepidoptera > Papilionidae > Lamproptera > Lamproptera curius. The sequence continues at coordinate 201,768 of JAGSMT010000259.1, read as the reverse complement.
AACCTTCATTCTTCAATAACATAACTTACGCATCATCAGAGTAGCTTATAGACTATAATTTATAATCAAGAAACAAAACATGTTGTGGTTGTACAAACCACCGTTGGTTACCATTTCATTTTTCTTTTTACTCCGTTGTCATGTGTTTTACAGTTATTTGATAGATGAATAAGAAATAAAAAAGTGATAAAATATCACACTCTTATGCGATAATAGCAAGCGCTGGCTATAACTAAGAGATGATTTAAAATAACGTTTTCTTCTTGTGTTGTACGTTTATTTTTTTTTTTTATTGCATACGCAGGCAGACGAGCAGTCGGGGCCACCTGATGGAAAGTGGTCACCGACGCCCATATACATTGGTCATACAGGTATCACCAACGCGCTGCCTACCGTGAGACATAGGATGTTAAGTCTCGTTTACCCAGTAATTACGCTGGCTACAGTGCCCTTCAAACCGGAACACAGTAGTGTTTTCACACTACTGCTTTGCGGTAGAAATAGGCACCGTGGTGGTACCCACCCAGACGGTCCCTTGTAAAAAGGGGACCTACCACCGATTTATAAATAGTCTTGAATATATAGCTGAGCAAGAATATCTTTATGTTATGAATAACCTACACTAACCATTTTATTATACACATTGTTTAAAATACAATGAGAACATACAGATTTTTATAAAATTAACACCTTAAAACATATCAGAGATTTAAAACTCCACAGTAACGACACAGTATAGAGAACATATTTACAAATTGTATCCCTTTAATAAATCTATCATTAATATGTTATCATGTGATCATTGTGGACAATTAGCTTCTTTTGTTTCTGATAATAGATCTCACAAAAATATTGTGCAAAAAAATGGTTATTCCTATGTATAGGAAACGTATTGAGAAGTTTAGAAGTAATATAATAAATAAAATTAGTTATTTGCATTATAATAGTAAGCCGGATATACTGTATAGTAAATTATTTAAATTAATAACAACTGAATTTAAGAGTATATTTACTTCTAAAACAGTCAAATCAAAAAGATCTGCAGCTTTCAGTGAATGGGCAACAGTTGGAATACATAAGAGCAGACAAAGATTATATGAACTATATAGTGAAAAGACTTACAATCACAATCGATCTTTTGTGACATATGTTAAAGTATACTAGACAGCGAAGTCATTCTACATAAAAACAAAATGAAAGTGCATCCAACAAAATAAAAATGACTTTGAAAATATTTACTGGTGAAACAGGAAGGGCTGTAAACAAGAACTTTGAAATTCGGCTTAATGTTAATAATAGTAAAATAAATTCTGATCAAGATGCATACTATTTTGAAAAAAAAATTCAGACATTCCTGTCTCTACCACCAAGTCACTTGTTTCTTCTCCAACTGTTGCAGAGTCCTTATTAAAAGAAAATATTAAAGAATGTAAAGATAATTTCTATTTTAGTAATGTAAGCGATAAAGATATTGTGTCCGCTTTTAAATCTCTGGACATTAAAAAAACTGTAGATCTGTGGGGGATCTCGGTTAAGGTGATAAATTCTATTATTGATGTTATATCACCTTGCCTTGCAGCTATTTTTAATGATTGTATTACATGTGGTAAATTTCCTGACCTTATGAAGCACAGTAAAGTTATTCCGGTATTAAAATCAGGCAGTACTACAGACCCCAATAACTTTAGACCTATTAGTATACTGCCTGCGCTTAGTAAAATTTTCGAGAAAATAATTCTTAACCAATTACAAATACATTTTAATTCTCATAATATGCTTAATAACAAACAGTATGGTTTTACACGGGGTCGTTCTACAACCGATGCAGGTGTCCATCTTATTAAGACTATATTTGAGGCATGGGAAGGGTCACACGATGCCTTAGGTGTCTTCTGGACATAACCAAAGCATTTGACTGTGTACAGCATGATACTTTGGTCAGGAAATTAAGCCACTATGGTATCAAAATGCCGCACTCAACCTTCAGACTTCGTACTTGAGCCATCGAACTCAGAGAGTTGACGTGAACGGCAAGAGATCTCCCAGGCGCAGGTAGGTATGGGAGTCCCACAGGGATCTATTTTGGGCCTTTTCTCTTCCTGGTCTATATTAATTATCTACCCCACCAGGTTGAGAACAATAACGAGATTGTATTATTTGCTGATAATACTTTTTAATATTTAGAATAAAACGACGTAACGAAATGACAATGTAAATAATACCCTCTCAAAAGTAAAATACTGGTTTAGTGCAAATAATTTATTGTTAAACAAAAATAAAACTAAATGTATAAGGTTTTGTCTCCTAATGTTCCTCAAGCTGGGTGTGATGTGGTCGTAGATGGAGAAGCGCGAGACCACGTACATTGCACTGTATTTCTCGTATCACAATAGATTCTAAACTGCAATGGGGCCCTCATATTCATAGACGGGCGAGTAAACTTAGCTCAGCGGCTTATGCAGTCAAAAAATTAGACAACTAACCGATGTTGAGACAGCCCGTTTAGTATATTTTAGTTATTTTCACAGGATACTGTCTTATGGCATTCCACTGTGGGAAACGGCTGATATAAATACCATTTTTGTAATTCAAAAAGAGCGATTTGAGCAGTCTATAACCTGGGCCCCAAAGAATCGCTGAGAAAAATGTTTACAGAAATCAATGTAATGACTGTTTTTCTCAATACATATTTGAAAATATTATGTATGTTCATAAAAAATAAAAGATTTTGTAAAACATTGTGACGCATAATATAAATACTAGGAATAAGCATAATTATGTTCTTCCAAAACTAGGCTCCAAAGAACAATGAAACCTTTCATGGGAAAATGTAAACTCTTCTACAATAAAATACCATAAAGCTTTTATTTGTGAATAAATTTAAAAAGTTATAAAGGAACGTTTGTGTGTTAAAGGATATTATTGTTGTAACGACTACTTGATAGATAACACTCCCTGGTAATGAACTGTTCCATCCAGGCTATTTCAAAGTAGTAAAATGTAAGGTTTTATGTAAAGTTTTGTAAAATTTATCGAAGAAAAAGTCCCGCTGAGTTTCTTACGCCGGTTCTTTTCAGGTCAGAAGCTTCCATTTTCGGACCGGTGGTAAATTATTTAACAATCACTAAGATAGTGTAATACTTTCATATTGAATAAAGACTATGACTATTACTCTACAGTAGTCAGTCCAGCTTACTTTTCTTAGCCGCCTAGTTGACTACGTATAATACGTTTTTACAACTGAATCCCAGTAAACGATCAGAATTTAACTATTAATAAATTTTAAAAGGTACTCAAGGAACGTTTGTGTTAAACGTTAATATAATATTAATGAATTCTTAAATGATAGCACAGCCTGTTAATGGAATGCTCTCTCGCTAAATGACACTCAACAGGCAAGTGTAAACTTCTATATTGAATAAAGATATTTGAATTTGAATTTGAGTCATATTTTTTGTTAAAATTCTACTTTTGGAAACCTTTTATCAGTAATATATAAATAATCAGAAATTAAATAACTGAATTAGTGCTTAAACACAGTTTCTTATTTCGCGAGCAATAAACAAGTAAAATGGGAATTAAATGATACTATTATTCACACTATAAACAAAAACGTGAAAGATACTGGCCTTAACGTAATTAATAGTCATTATATATTTCCATTGCTTGCAAATAGTGCATATTTAATATATATTTATATAACTAATTTTGCCACATCACTGCAGTCATTTGCGCGCCAGCCGCTCCTAAGGTTTGTAATTTATACTTTTAATATTGTTTTTTTATTATGATATTATTTTCAAATTTTTCATAAACCCTATTTAAATGCCGCAAAATATAGAGTTTATTAAAACTCTTAGTCCTCAATGCAGTCTCTAACAGAATAATAGCCTTTTTATCGATGTTATCTTACAGCATTTTGCGAGCTTAATTGTTTTTTAGAAAATAAATGACATTGATTTTGTAATTAATAATAATTAAAAATATATTTTAAGACTGTAGTTTTTAAAATTCCTGTTATGCCACAAGTGTTCCAAAGAGATCCGTTTGTCTGGACAGCTTGCACTTTGCATAAATATTTGCATAAAAAATATTTTATCAAGCATGTTCACGTTAAAGTTAAATATAAAAAAAAAATACTTTTTACAATATTTAGATATGTGGAAATGTCATGCAGGATCGCTGTTAAGCCAAGTACTTTACACATTTTCCAGTATAATTTTTTATTCTATATATATATATAACAAAATTTATTTAATATTATTATTTGTTACCCAATTACTTGTTACATTTGACTGTTGACACCTGTCTGTGTATTCCTGAGCTTGTGCGTAAGGAATAAGTATCATATTCAGTTCAAATTACTCGTTTATAAGCGTAAACAAACTAAAATGACATATTTATTTATAAAACTGATTTTTAATGGATTGTAAAATGTGCTTTAAAAAAGTTAAATCTAATTAATTCTACGTATTTTTTTTAGCTTAAAAGATTTAAACATGTCAGTAAACCCACAAGCGTCATTGTTATCTGAAAAATTACCAGATAATGAGAAGAATTTAGGGGGAACTGTGGTAATTTCGGGTATATCTGGTCTATTCCCTGCTTCTCATCACGTGAAAGATCTTGAAAATGTATTGTACCATAAGGTAAAATATTTTTATGTTTATTTAGTCTTACACGTTTCAGGCTTAATCAATTCAACTCATATTCTCATGAACAACTGTTTGGACTGTTTATCGTATATCTTGTATAACTTTAAAATTTGCATAAGTTTTTATTTTTTCTGAAGATAATCAAGTACTCGCATATTTTATTATACGTTGAATCTGAAAAGTTTTTATCCAATTGATAGAAAAATCCGATTTCATCTCCAAGATGGACTTACGATTATTATGAGGCAGCAAGTTATCAAGGAAAAGTACCAGATTTAGAGTTGTTCGACGCACAATTTTTTAAAGTTCATTATTTGCTGGGGAATTACATGGACGTAATGGCTCGCAAGATTTTGGAACAGGCCTATCAAGCTATTTACGATGCAGGTACATTTACAATGTTTATTAATAGTTTAGTAAACGATTAGTACAGAAAAGATTTCGCGACGATCCATCAGATAAATGCATTACCATCCAAAAGTTTGGTAGCGGTAAGTAAAAATTTGCAATAATCTTAAGTTTTACTACCATTTACGACTGTTTACACAAAGACAATGGATTATTGTCCCAAATTCATCAAGTTTTTAAGAATTCCTTAAATTTTACGAAAATGTTTTATGGCTTAATCCGTCGGCTGCGTTATCCTTCGCAATGGTGTAGTTTTATCAATATTAATTGGTGATTTTAACATTAGACCCTTTTTATTATTAGATCATTAACATTGTCCCTATTCGAAAGATATCGCCTAGTGCTTTGAGCATATTTTTTCTTAAAACGTATGTAAATCAGGCTTGAACAGGTAAGCAGTATTTTTAAAAATGTAATTTAAAAATACTAGGCCCAAATCGACAACAAATCAAGCGGACATCTTTATAGGCAGTCTAGAGCTCAGAACATTGGTTGCAGTCATTAGAGAACAAATGGAACAAATTAAGTCAAGAATATTTAAAAAAATTATTAAAAGAATGCCTATCATATGCGAGAAGATTTTAAAGGAAAAGTAGAAGAACTTTAATGAAGCTAAAATTTATTGTAATTTGTCACTGTAAAGTTAATTTTTTATTCTGTTTAAGTGAGTTCCTATTTCTCCTTTATTTGTGACCAAATTCATAAAAGAAGAAGGTGCTTAATTCGGAGCGTACGTTTTTTTACATTACATATGTCACCTCGTAGCTCCGCTCCTAGTGCTCTAATTGCGTTAATGGTTTCTTTAATTGATAGGTATTAGCAGTCATTTGGTCCAATTTTTTATAATTTTGGGATAAATATATGTATTTTAATGGTAATTTAAGAAATTAAAAAAAATTATGGGGTCAAAAATCGCAACCTCAGGAGATTAAATTGCAAACGCTGTCTTAACTATACGAGATTGATGATACTCACGCGAATACACATACATAATAAATAATACCATTTATACGGATTTTATCGCGTTTAATTACATATCAAATCCACAAATTTACGGATTTTTCGCTTTAGTTATATATATTTATACTCGACGTATCGGATTCTTTCCAGCATTCATGATCACGAGTAGACTGAAAACTTAACAAATAAATGCTTTTAATTACTTTTTAATTATTTAAAATTATACCATACGTTTCAAACCCAGGGTCTATGATCACGGGACCGACTAACATGTTGGGCGTCGAAATGTCATTGTTAATTCGGCTACTGCCAATTTTAAATGTTAAATTATGTGATCTGATTTTTGCATACTGAGCTGACAGTTTCATGAGGTCTTGCATTATTTGTATGCTTGGTTTTAACTTTTGAAATACTTGTATCCTAAGCGGGTGGTAGTACCCAACCATTCAACAACCTTCTCTATTGAAATTAGGATGATTTTTTAATTTCAATAGCCTCGTGAGTCATCCTTGGCAGGAATCGCTATTCTTTTGCGAGGATTTGTGATTTATTAAATCTTATGTAATGGGCTTGTCGAAAATATCATCACAAACTGCAGACTTCTTTAACAATCATCTTCGTGCACGTGCTTCACATCAACTATGTGTTCTTTGATACGTGTTCTGACAGATCTCAGGTAATGATTGTAAAATCAATTGTTGTCAGTTTAAATAAAATGTTCACAAATGACTATAAATAAATTTAATCCACGACTACCGCACTTCAAAAGTCAATATTTAGGAAACGTCTGTCAACGTTTCAATTGAATGACTATAAATAAATTTAATCCACGACTACCGCACTTCAAAAGTCAATATTTAGGAAACGTCTGTCAACGTTTTGATGAAATAATAAAAAATATTAAGCTGTTTAGCTTTAACTTCAACGGTAATTTTCAATCACTATAAGTCCCCTAATGTAACTATACATCAAGAATATTTTCAAGACACACCGTGGAACTTTTATACGGCAGATCTAATTAGTAGTGTAAAGCGGATGAGACACCCTAAATAAAATTGAGTATTTAAACCAATTTGCTAGTTGCTTAATTATATTATATTCCAACAAAAATACCTTCTTAACAACACCTTGTTAACATTTTTTCCTCTGCACAAAGTTCCTTTTTTAATTTATATGAAATGATTTTAATAATTTTTACTTTGAATAAAATCATAATTTTTATTCAATCGATTAAACTTACAATATTCAATAATTATTTTTACGTTTTACAGGTATTTGCCCCGAAAATTTGTTTGGGAAGAAAGTTGGGGTGTACATTGGTACGAATTTTTCCGAAAGTGAAAAAATATTTTTCAGCAACAAGGCAAGAACTGGTCTCGGTATAGTCGGGTGAGTTTTATGTCTTGCCTTTTTTATTTTATAATTTACGTCAAAAATAAAAATAACACACATTGCCAGTTTGGTTAAAATTGCTACAGTATTTACATTATTAAAAGAAATTAGTAAGAATGAAAGAAAAATTTACTGATTTTTGCAAGAATCAAAAAATTGTATAAGTATTTAGTTTCTGTGCCTTGCGATTTTGTCTTTGTGGTGATTGTAAAGCAAAATATATCGAATAATGAACACAATTGTCAACGACATTTGACCTTCAATAAATGTTTTTTTTATTTGTTATGTTAAGTATAACCTACAAAAACTTGAATAACTTATCTACATGCATATAACGTTGCATGCATTATACGTACATGCATAAATTGACATATTAATGATATAGTATATTATACATAAATTAACATATTAATGATATTGTCTACCATGTTTGGTGTCTCGAATGGCGCCACTTGTGGATTTTTTGTAGTTTAATAGATAATTGTAAATATTGTAAATTGCTATTGCCTATATTCTTAAATTTCTTAAGAACAAAAATCTAACATTATGTTTTCTAAATGCCGGCTCATCAGGGACGCGCCATGATGAGTTTCTTGCTGCGATATCGAGACTTGACTTAGAAATTTTAGTGAATGAGACATGGCTCGAAAAAGGAGAGGAAGGGCGAGCTCCATTACCCTCCGGTTATCGCTTGCTGCCAGTACCACGTTCACCTAAAGTGTCAATGTGAGGAGGGGGCGTAGGCTTTTACATCTGGTCAGGAATAAACGCCAAACAAATTACGTCAGTTTTTAACGACACTGTTGAACAATTGTGGCTAGGGCTTAACGTTTATGGTATACGTGTTGCCATCTTGGCTCAATGTACATTTGTTTATTGACTTACCAGCCAACTCACTTTGAAGGAAATAGCAAAACTTTGATTGATTTAGTATACGCTTATACCGAGGTACATAACATAACAGTTAATCACATTCCAGATCTCTGCAGTCACGCCATTTTAACATGCCAATTAAATATTAAAAACAGTAGAGAGCCTCTTAAATTAGTTGTCTACAGATCTTTGAGCAAAATTACCGCATATAGTTTTAACTTTGATCTCTTATATATATTAGTGATAACTTGAGAGTTAGCAGCTAGTCAAACTCAGGATGATTTGAAATCTATCGAAATATGGTGCAAATATAGTAGTCCAATCATCAATCGCAATAAATCAAAGTTCTTGATGTTTGGCACTGGTAAGCAAACTAATATCATCCTAAATAAAAACCCAAAATGTTACGTTGATGGTAATTTAATAGAACGTGTATCGGAAGCTGATACTTGTCTTACGGTGATACAGTTTTTGGTGAATGCTTGTATAAGAGGACAAAAAGACTGATTTAAAGAGTTCAAAATGGATGTGCTCTTTTTAGTTCCATACCTCAACAGTCGTGGTTTAATGAAAATGGCCACTAGACGGACACTTGACCTAGCCTCCTTACTGTTTAAAATAGTAAAAACTGGTAAACCATCATACTCGTACGAAAAGCTTAACTTCTCACAAGTTGCGTTAGAACTGCCTCGCGACTTAACTATACGCGTTTTAAAACTGCTGCATTTCGGGGAGTTTTCGTTTTGCTGCCACTAAGTGCTGGAACGATACCCCCCCTCAGGTTGGAAATTCTAAGACGTAAAACTCTTTTAAACTAAAATTTAAAAAGTTTTTGATTGCTTTACAGAAGTCTAGCACTTAGAGTTTATCAGCGATAGCAGTATTTACTTTGTAACGCACACATACCAATGTATATTCTAACACGTACACACACCAATATATATTCTAACGTGCACATATCCATGTCCACAGCTACACGGCCTGATGTATTATTTCAAAATTGTAATTTTATTTTTGTAATATTGTATTACTTTTAAAAAAATCTTTATTAAGTATTAAGTTGTTATTTTAGGAAATTTTGTTTAAATGTGTTGATAATTAGTAGATAAAAAGTAGTATCTTTATATTAGGTTCCACTGAAAACCAGCATACGTGGGTTGTAAAAAACTCATGATTAAACGCTGAGTGGAAACCTTTTTGTTCATTGTGTTTGTTGTTTATAATCAATGTTGTGTTTGTTGTTTATAATATATTTTTTTAATTAGCTTAATGTGCCAATCAAATATTTTTTCTTTCTTTCTTCTTTCTTTCTTTAGCACCAGCCTGTCGCAGGCTTCTATGTTAAGCTACTTAAGACTAGCGGTCGGTACCGGCTCTTAATGAGTGTACGAACTGGCATTGAAATCCTCTATAACCACATTATAATAGGTCTTGTAGGTTATATGCAAGGGCCAAATGACATCCTCGTATGTGGCTTACAATTCGTTGTCAGAGTTAAGGGTATACTTCTCAGTGAGTCTAAGCCTAGGGTAGCGTACCTTGTGTACGCTACCCTAGGCGACACACTGCGATTATGTTGTTAGCAAGGGATTTGTTGACGAAGAATCCTACGTCGCCTTAAGACGGATGGTCGCCCTCTCAGACTTAGATAAGGTGACCCGATGGAAAAGTTACGGTGTCCTCTCCCTGTCGTTGAACTTTGGACAACCCTAAAATATTTCCAGTTCCACCTCTAGCTCGGCCAGGAGTTCGCTAAGTCTCATCGTTCGTTCGTTTAACGTAAATAAAATAATAAAAGATATATATGACCGCAGAGTTTCTTGTCTTGCAATTAACTCCGCCTTGCAAATATTTTAGATTTACTTTTCAAATTAATGGTTAACTTTTGACATTCATTAGTGTTAAACTTAAAAAAAAACGCTCTCTTATTCTAATAAATAATGAACCGATCAAAAACCTAGGAATATTAATTTCTTTTTTTCTTTTTACGGTATTCTATTTTAGAGCTAGCAGAACAATGTTTGCAAACCGCATTTCTTTTGGGCTGAATCTCAAGGGCCCCTCGATAACCATTGATATGTCCGACTGCAGCTCAATAGCGGCCTTAGAACAAGCTTTTCTTGCTATGAGACGTGGCGACTGCGAAGCAGCTATCGTCGGTAGTTGCAATGTCTGCCTGAATCCACAATCAATTGTGCATCATGGAAGGTAAACGTTATTGATTATGAATTATTTATAATCATCTATATGTTTTAGAAATAGTCAGAAAATGTGATACATTAAAAAAACACAACATGAGATTCAATCAAATTTATCTGTCTTTAAAAATTTTTCGATAACATAAATTTAAAAACGGAGACTCAGAATTTGAAGTTTAAATTTCAGAATGCTATCACTTAGCCAGGATGGAAAAACAAAGTCGTTTGATGAAAAAGCTTCAGGTTGCGTTAAAAGTGAAGCAATTAATGTTTTGTTTCTCCAGAAAGCCAAAGATGCATTAAGGTAAGATATTTCTTATTTTTTTTATTATTTTCTTAAGTCTGGCATAAAGCCATTAATTTGCTAGCAGTTATTTTAAACTTTTTTTGTTTATTAACTGATTTAAAAACCTTACATATGCCTTGGTACAACTTTTATGCCGCCCCATCTCTCAATCGCAAGGCAATTTCACCCCCAACACGGCTTATTTAAAAAATATTGTATAGTAAATAGTTTGAGTGAAGTAAAGATAATTAACAAAAAAAAAAACTTCTTTGTAACTTAAATTACTTATAACTTGAAATCTGAAAACAGAATAATATTAGCAATATGCAAAGTTACACATTTCTTGGGTATGTGTTCACGGTAAAATTACCAGAGCCTAAACATACACAGGTGATAACAAAAAAAGCTTTACCATTAACATTTAATATTAATAATACACAGTACAAATAATAATACCTTTATAACAACCGACGGAAAACATATTTATCTTAATATGTAATTACTTGCTATGTAAAATTATAATAATACTTATTTTCAGAATTTATGCTGAAGTAATAAATGCAAAAGCCAGGTTCACTATGCTTACAAAAAATGGCACTGAACCGAGATTTGGATTTCATCGCGATGTATCAAAAGTAGTCAATTTCCTAAAAGAGTTTTATGAAGATGTCAAAATTTCACCTAAAGATGTTGAATATGTAGAAGCTTTTGGATCAGGTAAGCGAAGCTACAAAAATATTCTTGTTTAAACAAAAACAACACCATATATCAGAGTTACTATAGACTAATTCAAAAACATCGTTTTTATATTTTATTAAAGCTAAATGTTATCAAAAATTATGAAAGAAATTGTTAAATGATATAATTTTACTTTTAAAGTATAATTACAATTTTATTATCACATTTGGCAAAAATGTAAAAATCCTATGTTAAGCACTTTATTTTTATCGACTTCCCTGAAGTAAAAGGTTTTCAATTAGGAGCGTTTTTTCTTTAAATTGTTGCCTCATTGCCGGCGCAACTATCGTTCCCTTAATTTTCTTTTTAATTGTTTATGCTGGCATGTGGTCCAATTTTTGACCGACTTCTTCTAAGGAGGAGGTACAGTCAATCTGGGTAACTTTCATTGGTTCGAATAACATTGACAGTGAGGCTACTAGTTAAACTAGTAGAATTTTTTTGTATCGATATCAACACCATTTACAAACTTTTCTCAAATTTTGGTTGTTCTCTTTATACGTTTTTTTGGATATCCTGTGATTTCTCTTGGAAACAACGTAAGTGAGGTGTATTACACAGTCCTTTGTAATTGAAATATCAGTAAAATTCTGAAAATGTAATATCCACCCTTAAATAATAGTAAAATCAGGATGAAACATTATGTTACTTACATATTAATGACAATTTGGTCTAAGTGTACTGGGGTGAATAGAAATTTTACGCTCAGGTGTTCACAAATTTTTGTTTTTTTATAAGTAGTTTAGTTTCTTTTCTATATATTATTTCTAAAAGTACTGCCTGAAAAGTATTCTTTTTAAGGTTTTTCAAAGCGTCTTTGAAATATTATAAATATATGTAGGGGACTAGGATTATTGATAAATTTGTAAAAAATGTGAAACCAACCAACACCAAAAGCTTATGGTTTTATTCCGTCAGTTACACCATTTAAAAGAAAAACATACACCAATGTTACCCAGATTATTACTTTATATAATTATTACTGTTTTTTATGAATAGTTTCTATGTGTATCAAAGTTACCCATGAAATTATGGTAACTTTGACATACCACAAAATCAGGTTTTCTTATAAACTGTTAAGTTTTTAGAGACCATTAATTTTCTTTAGCGAGGAAAAGTATTAAGAGAGCACTAATATTAAAAAGTATTGTGTAAAAACAACGCTCTTATGTGTCAAAGTTACTCAGAGTGACTGTACTCAATGCAGAGCGTATGTTTTGTTTTATAACATATATATATATATATATATAAAAATTGCAATGTTGTTATGCACGTTGTTATTTGCTTAAATTGCGGATAGCCGCTTTTTTACAGTTTCAACAAAAAACTATTACTGTAAAAAAGAAATTATGACCAATAAAAATTATTGTTAAGTGTTTTCCTGTTCGAAATGATTTCGAAATAAGCAATTTAACAGTTTTTAAATTACGGTTTAATAAATACTGTAAAGTACAGTTCTTATACTTCCCTTTTTAAATGACGCCATAATTTATATAAAAAAGTACTTTCCATGATTCAGCTTCTAGATTTCGGCTAGCGCATCTTTTAAGAAATTTGTTATATTAAAATAAAAAAATAAGCTTTTTATGACACTATATCCTGCTAAACTTAAATGACATTCTAGTTAATAAAAAAATAATTACCTTATGACATAGGGATTCCCGAAGCTGACAAAACTGAATTAGAGACATTAGAAGCTGTTTTCTGCAATGGCAGAAATAATGAGTTACTCGTGGGCAGTGTCATGTCTAATATCGGTTATAGTGAAGCTGCATCAGGCATTTCTGGTATCATAAAAGTAAGGAAAAAAAGCTTAAAGCCTGAATCTAAATTATTGCGAATAAAAATATTATTAGGTATACAATATTCATAAATAAAATATGTCTTTTATTTAAAAGGTACTCCTAGGTTATCAAAAGGGAGTTTTAGCAGCAAATATCAACTGCGATAATCCAAGAAATGATATATCAGCAATGAGAGACGGTCGAATGCGTATTCTTACAGAACATCAGCCTTTTAGGCGAACCTATGCTGCCGTCAACGGCCTATCAGTTACAGGCGTTAATTCACACGTTCTTTTAAGAGGAAATCATAAACCCAAGGTTCTTATTTACATTTTTTACGCAAATTAAAAAAAATCTTAAATAAATTATGCTCCTAACGACTCGTTTTTGTTATAGGTTCTATCCAATTATTACTGTAACATACCGCGCTTGGTAACCATTTCCGCTCGACAAGATTTTTCAGTCAAAAATATTTTTGAAGTCTTAAAATCTCGCGCTATTGATCCAGAGGAACTTGCTTTATTGCAAAATATACATCAGACAAAAATCCGAGGCCATTTAGGCAGAGGATACATTATTTTAGGTACAGTTAAATTTAAAGCTTGTTATACATATTAATACTAACTTTATCAAAAAAAAATAATAGATTTTATTTTTTCACAGATTGCAATCATCAACAAAAGAATGTATGTCTTCATGAAAAGGCAGAATATTTTGACGATACCGAGAGGCCCTTGTGTTTCGTCTATAGTGGAATGGGTTCGCAGTGGGTCGGAATGGGTGTACATCTTATGAGGATTCCAACGTTCGCAAGGGCCGTTGAACGGTGGGTTTAAAAATTAAAGATTATTTAGATTCTACGATTGTTAATACCATTTTACAATTGTAATAAGGAGTGAAATTGATTTATTAACCTTTTTTATAAGTACTTGTAATAAATAACAACTCTGTTTTAGTTGCAATGAAGTGCTTGCACCTAAAGGCGTTAATGTCATCAATATCATTACTTCGCCTGATAAAAGAACTTTTGACAACATTCTCAACTCATTCCTCGGTATTGCTGCTATTCAAATTGGACTCACTGATGTTCTGCTGGAACTGGGTCTTGTCCCAGATGTCATTATTGGTAACAGAGAAACAGTACTATAATTTCATTATACAATAGTTTTATTGTAATGTGTAATGGTATAGTATATGTGCTTTATTGCTCTAAATTTTAAAAGTACCCAAAGAGCTAGGTAGCTTCAAGGACTATTTGTATGTTAAGGAACATCTATCAGCTAATAGAGGTTAAAAGGGTGTACATCGTAATGCATATTTTTTTCTTTATATGTGCTGTAGAGCCGTAGCTTTAGTTGGACTAAGTTTAAGGAAAAAATCAAAATTTTAACTTGCTGGGTTCAACCGTTCCTGAGAAAATCGGTAGTTATTCATGGACAGACAGACAAGTAAACGAAAAAGAAAGCGCACTCATAAGTTCTTTTTGGACTTAACACCATAAAACAAGCGCAAATAATCATATGGCGCTAAAGTTTACATGCACGGCTGCGTTCGATTGATAATGAAGGAGGTTGTAAATCGTATCAGTTGTTGCAACTGGAAACACAAACATGCACACATCGCCGAAAAACCAGTACTATCATTACGTAATAGTTAGCGTATTACGGCGAAATTTGTTGTTTTGTGCTTCAGGTCTACGCTAGCTGCTACACTATGTATCTACTGTAAATGTTAGCTGTTCATATCTCTCAATCTGCACTTTCAAGTGAATTATCATATATTTATTTATGAGAATCATACATGGATGTTCAGTTACTTCTTCCGAATTTACAAGTAGTAAGGTCTTGTAAATTTCAATAAAATATGGATGGTATTTCCTTTTATATTTAAATGAATACTACTACTAATACTTGGAAAAATATTCAAATTAAAAATATTATTCATTATTTTTGCTTTTTTGTTTCTATAATATTTTTACGCGACCTTGCAAAAGTATCCTATAAAAACAAAATGCCTTTCCTTTGACCTTTCGCGTTTTACAACTACGTCAAGCAGAACGCGATGGTGATTCCGCTTGAAAACTTCATTGATATAACTTTAAAATACAAGTGTAACACATGTTATAATATTATATTAACCTTGTCACTTTGTTCTTATGCATAAAGTTTAGTATTTTATATTTGAATGTAACCATATAGCATTTCACTTTTAGGCCACAGTCTCGGGGAGTTAGGGTGTGCATATGCTGATGGCTGTTTAACAGCTGACGAAATGATATTGTCAGCATATTATCGTGGACTTGTTTCACTTCAAACACCGTTTATTAGAGGATCAATGGCTGCAGTTGGCATAGGGTATAATCAGGTGAGAGGACCCAAAGTGACGACTAAAATGCCATAATATTTTCAGCGACTATCACAGTGAAAATATTATGGCATTTTAGTCGTCAAGGTTAATTTTTTTTTGTTTAGATGTTATCAATGTGCCCAGCGGAGATTGACATTGCATGTCATAATGGTCCAGACTCTTGTACAATATCTGGTCCAGCCGAAATAGTGCAAAATTTTGTGGCGGAACTCACTGTTAAGAAAATATTCGCTAAGGAAGTTCCATGTTCTAACATTGCGTATCACTCGCGGTACATCTCAAATGCAGGTAAGCGTATAAGAATTTATTATAACCAATTAAATAAAAGCATTTTAATGAGATGATTAATTCACAGGTCCAGAGATTTTAAAATATTTGAAAGAAGTTATCAAATCACCAAAAATGCGGAGCAGACGGTGGCTCTCAACCTCAATTCCACAGGAAAATTGGAAAGAACCACTTGCTATCCTTTCCTCCGCTGAGTATTTTACAAATAATCTGCTTGTAAGTGAATTATTAGCCATTATATTCATTATACCATTGCTTGTTCTAGCATGTCATAGTTTGTTTAGCATTTTGTATGACAGTCTGTCTTAATTATTAAAATCTTCTCTTTTCAAAAAAAATATTTAGAAGGTTTTAACTTAAAGTCCACTTAAACCTTACCATGTACAGGTATCAATTTGAAATACGTTCGTTTCGATCTCTTGCTGATTTTTACTTTCGGTGTATTTCTGCAGAATTATGTGTTCTTTGAAGAAACTTCTCCACTTATACCTTCAAATGCTGTAATAGTAGAAGTTGCACCACATGGATTATTACAGCCTATTTTAAAACGATCAATGCCAGATTCCTGTCGCCACGTACCACTTACTCGTCGCGGACATCCTGACAATGTGCAATACTTTCTCGAAGCTATTGGAAAGTATGTTTCAAATTTTCGATCTCTATACTAGAATAATTTTGAAAGCAACCAATACCGACAAAATTGTGCGATAGATCTAGCGTTCTTATTGAAGTATTATAATTAAGATATCAATCAACGAGCCATCGAGCGTCGGATTATTAATGGTTCATCCATTTATAACAGATAACAAAATTTGATGTTTATTTAATATGTTACATTGCATTTAAAATGCTTATTATTGTTCCATGTCTTATGGAATTTTAGGTCTTTCATGTGTACACTTTGAGACATCAAGATTTTACGTAAAGGAGAATAAAAAGAAATTTGTCTACGCTTATTGGCGTTTCAGATAAAAATTATATTATTATTATTATTTTTTTTATGGCATACGCAGGCAGACGAGCATTCGGGCCGCCTGATGGGAAGTGGTCACCGACGCCCATAGACATTGGCAATACCAGTGGTATCGCCAACGCACTGCCTACCGTGAGACATAGGGTGTTAAGTCTCGTTTACCCAGTAAATACGCTGGCAACGATGCCCTTCAATTCCGGAACACAGCAGTGTTTTCACACTGCTCCTTCGCGGCAGAAATAGGCACCGCGGTGGTACCCACCCAGACGGTCTCCTGTAAACAGGGTACCTACCACCATTATTATAATATTTATAAAAATGATTTAGCTGTAATATTCTGAACTCACTCGTATCTTAAAAATTGCAGCTTACAGACCAAACATAAACCATTATAATGAACATATGTTTTCATGTGGCATGAATGGTAGTGTTTTATGATTTTTGTAATTAATTTAAAATCACACGTTCAATTAATTTTCACCTGTCTCCTCGATTTTTAATTATTACTTTTGAAGGTATAAAATTGCGTAAATTCCAACACCAAGTTATAGGTAAGTTATCGGTAGGTGAATATTTCATAACGAACGCTATAATATGGATCACAATAAACAAGTGGTATATAGAAGTTTAACGTTTCTGAACTTGGGGAGCGTTGTGCTTTTTTCACGATATATTTATTATATTAAAGTTTTAGTTTCCGTATTAACATTAGTTGTTGTTACTTGATAAACTTAATTTGTTTCAGTCTTTTTATGGAAGGTTACAACCCTAAAGTTCAGATGCTTTACCCCAAAATTGAGTTTCCTGTTTCCACTGAAACACCATTTTTATCCCATCTGGTAGAATGGGCCCATAGCGAAACCTGGTACGAAAATAATACCGATATTTTTTTTTAAATGGAATTGAAAAAATAAATACTAATGTTTTGGTGAACAGGAACGTGCCTGTGTATACATCTGCTGTAAGAAAGGCAACGACTTCTTGCATGTTATATTACACAATTCATGATATAGAACATCAATATCTGGCTGGAAATATTGTACAAGGTAACTTATATAATAAATCTGTTTAATTTTATAGATTTTAGAGTTAAGTACTCTGTTTACAGGCTGTCTCGGGTGGTACCATCGACAGTAAAAACAATACCGTGTTCCGTATTGAAGGGCACCGGAGCCAGCGTATTTATTATGTAAACGAGACGTAACATCCTATGTCTCGCAGTAGGCAGTTTGTTGGTGACTATTTTTCACCAAGGCCCAAGTGCTCGTCTGCATGCCTATAAAAATATATAAAAATATATTAAGTTACTGTGTTATCATAAGGAATAAGGAATATTAAGGAGTATATACCTTTATAATGTTACGTGTGTAGACTATGAGAAAGTTCTCAAACATCATTTAAAATTTGGTTTGGACATTAACTTGAAACTTGGGTCGTATTACAAGTCTTTTAATGTTATCAAATTGACTATCAGTATATCGAGATACTACGGTACTTGAATAAGAAACTTACAATGTCCATCTAAATATAAAATCTAGTCCGTCCTATTGTTGAGGGACGTAGGACAGGGTGACGATAACGACATAACGGTATTATATTAGCATTTGCTATACCGATGTAGTGTCATGTCAACCTGTATACAGATCCAAGATCAAGGTTGCCTAAGACGAGTGCCTGTGCGAGATTAGTACGGCTCTGAATCAACTAAAAAACCACAAGACGGCTACTGAAAGCAGGTGGTAAATCCATTTTGAAAGGGCTTGAGAAGCTGTTTAATTTCGGTTTGCCTGAGGAAAAAACGCCATATTCATGTCGCAAATGTGGTGTTTTTTTCAAGAGTTCAGTACCCATTTCAATTTTGAGCCATGCTTATAAGTTGTTTTTCAGAGTCATAACGAATCGTATCGCACGCAGGTTGAGGCAAGTTATTCAGAAGAACGAAGAGTATAACAAGCCGCTATGCTTAGCGTTGTGGATTTTGAGAACTCATTCGATTGGATAGAGATTTGGGTGGTGCAGTCTCTCCAGGGGTGCCAAATTGACTACAGGAAAATCGAGGTTTTAAGTGTATATACAAAAACACCAACAACGTCAGCGGGGTATTAGACAGGGGGATGTAACATCTTTCAAAATTGTTTACTTGTTCTCTGGAAGATGTTTTTAAGCTGCTGGACTGGGATTGATTTGGCATCAACATCAACGGTTACTATTTCACTCACCTCAAATTTGCCGATGGCATAGTTATAATGGATGAGACCCTGAAAGACTTGGCAAAATGCTCATAGACCTTAGTAGAGTCTTTTAGCTAGTAGGTCTCAAGATGAAAATGGAGAAGCCAAAATTATGGCAAACTTCCGTGCTGGACCTACAACACTGAAAGTTGTAGACTCTGCCCTTGAAGTTGCAAATGATTATGTATACCTGGGTTAATCACCCAATAAGGCAATTCCAACTTTGAGAAAGTGATCTTACGTTGAGTCTAGCTCTGTTGGGTAGCTTCACGATTTATGAGGGTCTTATATACCTTAAGACCAAGTTCTTCGACCAGTGTGTGTTGCTAGCGATGACATGTGGAATTAAAACGTGGTCGCTTGCAAAAAGTGTCATAAAGAAGCCTAAAGTGGGGGCAGAAGGCAATGTAACGCATAGCGCGTTACATTGCCTTCTGCATTTGCTGCGGTTATCTTACGTGACCGAATAAAAACTAAGAGATCTGCAAGAGAACCGAAGTTACCGATAAAGCTCTAAAGATTGCAAATAACACGCAGAACTGATGGCTGGTAGGGCAGAAAGGTTCTGGAGTGACCTTTCGCTTCCTGCTGTAGTGTGTAGGATGCTAGATAGATAAAGGTCGTGGGGCACTGTCCTTGCGTTCTGCGGAAACGTAATAGCCCGGAAAGAAGCCGCGGAAAGAGACAGGAAGGCTAACAGCGCCCTGGCTATCCGCGAAAAAGCAAGGCACGAAGAGTGGCGTACGCGCGCAACCTACCCGCTAACTAGCGGCCTGGGCGGCCGGCAAGAATTTGCCCACGAGGGACAGTCCGCGGGCTGCAAGACTATCAATAGTACCCTGGCCCGCTTAGTGCATAAAAGGAGCAACCGTTGGTTTTTAATGGTATCCGCTCCAGCTTAATCGGGAGCCGACATATCCTGCCCTCCAAAAGATGGATTTTCCAAAAAGGCCTTAAAAATTTAAGAATTGAAAGTATCAATTGTCGTTGTTAACAAAACTTTTATTAGAAATACCTTCCAAATTTCAAACTGGGCCAATTGCTCATATAAATATTTTAAACATTTATCGACTAGGCAGTCCACGGTTTTAATTGTTTTATTTTGGAATAGGTTTTCTTTTACAAAAGAACTAGTTATTAAAGATAATTAGCTTTTTTAATGAAAAATTTCTATTCGGCAATTATTTTTTAAGTTTGTATTAAAAACTTTCCGAAAATAAAATCTTTCCCTTTATATTATAAGTTAGATTTATTCGTTTGTCTCTATGGTTCAGAAAAGTTATCCGA
This sequence comes from Lamproptera curius, assembly GCA_029286875.1. Lineage (NCBI taxonomy): Eukaryota > Metazoa > Arthropoda > Insecta > Lepidoptera > Papilionidae > Lamproptera > Lamproptera curius. The sequence continues at coordinate 181,328 of JAGSMT010000259.1, read as the reverse complement.
CATACGTATTATCAATGTAGTTCCTTTGAAAAAGCGTTACATGTCACTTTATATGCAATGAAATTTAATGAATAAAAAATTATTCATTCACAGGAAGGAATTATTTATTTCTGCCCTGGCGGATTTTGATCGTATTAGTATCCGCGCACTTCCCACAGTGAATGCCATAGACATTACACTGTGAAATAGCTAAAGATATACTAACCGGCCGTCTCCACGTCAGTTAATTGTCTGATTTTCTTGACAGCATATACTGCAGAGCTGAGTTTATTCGACAGTCTATTAATATGAGGGCCCCACTGCAATCTGGTATCTATTGTTATTCCCAGAAACACGGTTGACTCAACAACGTCTATCTCTTCCTCATCTATAAACACTTCACATTTACTCGGTCTTACATTTGAAGTCATAAATTTAATACATTTGTCTTCTTCTGGTTTAGTAGCAAATTATTGACACTAAACCAGTGCGCCACTCTAGAGAGAGTATTATTTACATCGTCATTTATTGATGTGTGTCGTTTAACTTTAAAAATTAAGGAAGTATCATCAGCAAATAATACTATCTCATCGTTTTTATTAATAACATATGGTAAATCATTTATATAGATGAGAAGAGAAAGGCCCAAGAATAGACCCTTGTGGGACACCCATATTTACCGGGGCCCCGGGAGATCTTTTACCATTCACGTCAACCCTCTGAGTTCGGTGGCTCAAGTACGAAGACAGAAGATTGAGTGCGCATTTCTTACACCATAGTGACGTAATTCCTAACCAGAGTTTCATGATGTACGTAATCAAAAGCTTTTTTGAGATCGCAAAAATGCCTAAGGCATCCTGCGACGCTTCCCAAGCCTCAAAGATGCTCTTAATGAGCATAACGCCAGCATCAATCGTGGAGCGACCCCTAGTAAAACCGTACTGTTTGTTATTAATAAGACAGTTACTGTTAAAATGTTTCATTAATTGGTTTAATAATAGTTTTTCAAATATTTTACTAAAAGTAGGCAAAATAGAGATAGGTCTAAAATTGTTAGGGTCCATATTACCCTGCTTTAAAACCGGTATAACTCTACTGTGCTTCATTAGGTCAGGAACTCGCCTCTCTGGATGCTTACATTAAATATTGTTGCTAGATGAGGTGATATTACATCAATAATCAATTTATCACCTTAACAGAGATTCCCCAAAGGTCTGCGGTTTTTTAATATCTAATTGTCTACATGCACTTATAATGTCCTTGCTACATACATCAGTAAAATTAAACATTTTGTACATTCAATAACATTATCTTTTAATAGTGATTCGGCAACTGTTGGAGAAGACAAAAGTGACTTGGTAGTCGAAACCGGAATGTCGAAAAAATCTTTTGAAATAGGTAGCAACATCTATGTCAGCTTCAATTGTATGGTTATCAACATTTAAAGTTATTTTAGAGCTGCTCCTAGCGGCCCTTCCGGTTTACTATTAATAATATTCCAAGTCATTTCACTTTATCTGATGAATTTTTAATTTTATTTTTAAAGTATAAACATTTAGCCAGATAACACACTTTTAAATATTTAGAATAGGCGCTAACATGTGCAACAAAGTTTTGTTATGGTTATATGTTCTTTGACTATAAAGCTCATATAATCTCCGCCTGCTTTATGGATTCCGACTGTTGCCCATCACTACAACACTGCAGAACCTTTAGATTTAACCGTTTTAGAAGTAAATATAGTATTAAATTCTTTTCTTATTAAAGTGAATAATGCGCTCAAAAAGTACATGTGGATTTTCATCATAATGTAAATAATTAACTTTTTGTAAAATATTACTTCTGAACTTCTCAATACGCTTTTATACATAGGAACAAACATTCTTGTTTCTTGCGAACTTTTGTTATATATCATTTTATCAATTTTAAAGGAGGCAAATTGACCACAATGGTCAGAAGTTAACATTTTAATAATTGATTTATTTAATGGTTGACAATTAGTATATATATTATCTATACATGTTGCAGAAGTCTCAGTAATTCTTGTTGGTTCAATAAATAAATTTAAAAGGTTATATGAACTTAACAATGATCTGAATCTAATTGTGGTGTTGCAATTATCTAATAAATTAATGTTAAAGTCACCAAAATTATAATATACTTATTAGATTCAGATAGTTTTAACAATATTTCTTCTAGAACAATTTCAAAAGTTTCATATAACGCTGTGAGGGGTCTGTACCACATACAACAATGAAGTGCTCAAGCTCTGCAAGGCTATCTCAATAGTCCGTTCAACAGAGAGGCTCACAATATCTTTACGATTTTTAAATTTTAAAGTACTATTATAATTATTAAAGAGCCACCGCGTATAGCTTTATCTCTACTGAACAGGCTAGCAACCTGGTGACATCAAGATTTAACATTAACTGAATTCTTGTAGCCAGTGCTCAGTCACATAATATATCAATTTTACAACTATTCAAGAAGAGTTCAATTTCAAGTTCTTTACTGGCTATTCCTGAATATTTTGATGTACCAGGTTCATCACTGTGTGCTTTTATTAGAAAATTTATTTTTAATAACATTATTGTTTGATAATAATAAGGTATTGTTTAATATGCAAGAGATTTTCTCGTTGTCTCAATATTTAATTTAAATTATTGCTTGAACGGATTCCAAATTATTAGATGTCACAATTTGTTCCTGTTCAATAGAAGCAGGTGTCAAGTTGGCCAAACATTTTTGCTGAATTATTTAAAATACAATATATAGCATACAAGCTAATTTTTTCTAAAAAATTTGATAGTCAACCTTCCATATGTCAAATGAAAATTGTTACAATTAATTATATTATTAAATGTCAATAATATCAATTTTGTTATGATATTTATGGGTTAAATGTTTATCAATTATGTGTATAACATATACAAATAGTTATTTAACTTATATCTATGTTGGTTTTCCTGTGGCAACTCTTAATGTAGAGAAATGTGAACAAAATTACCTTTTTACATCTAGTTTATTAAGTCTTTCATGAAATTGTTGTAGGTGTTGTCTATTAACATTTCCCTACTCCCAATCAAGATAATCAAGATAGTGTTGGACAATGAGTATCAGTCAATATTTTTTCATAATATGTAAGTAGGTTACTCGGCATATAATAATTAGATACTGATTCCCCATACACTTATCTAGAATTAATGAACCCATACTTCTTCCCAGTTCATCGCTGTATTTTTAATATAATTATGGGAAGAAATATGTTTTCTTTACTATTATCTAGAAGGCTACCGTGAGGCACACACTCTGAGACAGAGTCTTAGAATCACAACAGACAGGACAGGGTGACGATAACGACATAACGGTATTATATTAGCATTTGCTATACCGATGTAGTGTCATGTCAACCTGTATACAGATCCAAGATCAAGGTTGCCTAAGACGAGTGCCTGTGCGAGATTAGTACGGCTCTGAATCAACTAAAAAACCACAAGACGGCTACTGAAAGCAGGTGGTAAATCCATTTTGAAAGGGCTTGAGAAGCTGTTTAATTTCGGTTTGCCTGAGGAAAAAACGCCATATTCATGTCGCAAATGTGGTGTTTTTTTCAAGAGTTCAGTACCCATTTCAATTTTGAGCCATGCTTATAAGTTGTTTTTCAGAGTCATAACGAATCGTATCGCACGCAGGTTGAGGCAAGTTATTCAGAAGAACGAAGAGTATAACAAGCCGCTATGCTTAGCGTTGTGGATTTTGAGAACTCATTCGATTGGATAGGAATTTGGGTGGTGCAGTCTCTCCAGGGTGCAAATTGACTAAGCGGAAAATCGAGGTTTTAAGTGTATATACAAAAACGCCACTGTCAGTTCGCCTCCAGGATCAGCAGACAAAACCTATCCAGCGTCAGGGGTATTAGACAGGGGATGTAACATCTTTCAAAATTGTTTACTTGTTCTCTGGAAGATGTTTTTAAGCTGCTGGACTGGGATTGATTTGGCATCAACATCAAGGTTACTATTTCACTTACCTCAAATTTGCCGATGGCATAGTTATAATGGATGCGACCCTGAAAGACTTGGCAAAATGCTCATAGACCTTAGTAGAGTCTTTTAGCTAGTAGGTCTCAAGATGAAAATGGAGAAGCCAAAATTATGGCAAACTTCCTACTGGCTGGACCTACAACACTGAAAGTTGTAGACTCTGCCTTGAAGTTGTCAATGATTATGTATACCTGGGTCAATCACCCAATAAGGCAATTCCAACTTTGAGAAAGTGATCTTCGTTGAGTCTAGCTCTGTTGGGTAGCTTCACGATTTGAGGGTCTTATATACCGCAGTGCCTTAAGACCAAGTTCTTCGACCAGTGTGTGTTGCTAGCGATGACATGTGGAATTTAAACTGGTCGCTTGCAAAAGTGTCATAAAGAAGCCTAAAGTGGGGGCAGAAGGCAATGGAACGCGCTATGCTGCGTTATCTTACGTGACCGAATAAAAACTAAGAGATCTGCAAGAGAACCGAAGTTACCGATAAAGCTCTAAAGATTGCAAATAACACGCAGAACTGATGGCTGGTAGGGCAGAAAGGTTCTGGAGTGACCTTTCGCTTCCTGCTGTAGTGTGTAGGATGCTAGATAGATAAAGGTCGTGGGGCACTGTCCTTGCGTTCTGCGGAAACGTAATAGCCCGGAAAGAAGCCGCGGAAAGAGACAGGAAGGCTAACAGCGCCCTGGCTATCCGCAGAAGAAAGCCAAGGCACCGAAGAGTGGCGTACGCGCGCAACCTACCCCGCTTACACTGAGCGCCTGGGCGGCCGGCAAGAATTTGCCCACGAGGGACACGTCACGCCGGGGCTGCCGAAGACTATCAATAGTACCCGTGGCCCCGGCTATAGTGACATAAAAAAGGAGCAACCGTTGGTTTTTTAATGGGTATTCCGCTCCAGCTTAATCGGGGAGCTCGACATATCCCCGCTGCCCCTCCCAGTATGATGGATTTTTCCAACAGCAAAAAAAGGGCCTTAAAAAATTTAAGAATTGAGAAGTATCAAATTAAGTCGTCTAGTTAATAACTAAAACATTTTATATGATAATAATTACTGTACCGACTTTCAAACTGGAAGCGCTTAATTGCTCATATAAATATTTTTAAACATTTATTCACCGACTAGTAGTCAGTCCACGGCTGTACATGTGTTTGTACATTTTTGGAATAGGTTTTCTTTATACAAAAAAGTCTATGTTATTAAAAGATAATGTAGCTTTCTATTAATGGTAAAATATTTCTATTCGGCACATTATTTTTAGAGTTTATGTATTACAAACTTGCACAGAAAATACAAATCTTTCCTCTTTATATTATAAGTATAGATTTATTCGTGAATTGTGTACTGAACTCTATGGTTCAGATAAAAGTTATACACAGACATACGTATTATCAAAGTTAATTGTAGTCTCCTTTGGAAATGTCGTTACATGTCACTTTATATGCAATGAAAATTTACATATGAATAATAAAATTATTCATTCACAGGAAGGAATGTATTTCCATTCTCTGCCGCATTGACAGCAGCGTGGGATGTTTTAGCAATGACAAAAGGTGTACCAAGAAAACAGTTGTCAGTTCAATTCAATGATTTGAATTTGTATTACGAACCAATATTGCATGACCAACGCTTATTGCGCCTTGCAGTCTCTCTACAAAAGGGATCCGGATTTTTTGAGGTCAGTTTAACAGTTCTCATTATTTGCGAAAATTCAGTATAAACAGATTACCATTTACTTAGACCTATAATTCAGAAAATAAAATCCAAGAAAAGAAACTCTCAAGTACTACTTTAAGTGAAGACTACCTCAAATCTTTTACAAACAGATAATACGGAATGAAACAATAAATAACTCGTAATATGTATTGCACGTTTAGCTTTTGAGTGAAAAATATAATTAAAATAATCAAACTGTTCCGATACCAAACACTGTAACGCCAATTATGAATAGTATCCAAAAATGCACAGCTAGATAGCGTTTATAAAACATGCAATGACCGTCACCGTCACAATATGTGAAAATTGTTTAATGAAAAAAAAAACTGTAGTACAAAGTAAATAACGGTTTTTGATTAAGCGACCGGCATTTGACGTTCATAAATTAAAGAGATAAACTGCATTTAATGGATGTAAACGATACCGATTGCCTACCGGTATGAGACCTTGGTTTATAAGCCGGAGGTCGTGAGTTTGAATCTCGCGGGTAAACAACTTAGTGTTATCGTTGTTTTCTGGTTTGTTACGACAATATGGGCTGATCATAAAATTGACTGAAAAGTAATATGACCCATGCATCGGATGGACATGTAAAAAGTCGGTCCACCCGCCATTGGACCAGCGTGAAAGGATACGTGCATTGGAGGAATACTATGTCCAGCAGTGCATCTGTTTATCATAACGCAAAGCTTTTGCTTCGACGATGACGAATTTATGTTGTCTTTCATCCCATTTTAACCGTAGTTCATCCCGTACAGTTCAAAACTACATATTGCTATAAAAACTACCACTTATGGCTCTTTCAAGTATTTAGACAAAACTTAATAATCTTTCATCCCCATTTCAAACTTTCATTTTTTTACGGATGACTCACGTTGGTGAGTTAACCGCACAACCCAGCGGTTCGAGGGCTATGCAACTTTAAGTGTCACAGACTTCACTCTATTCTGTGGCTTAGCTCGAGGGACCTCTGAAGGGGACCTCAGCTCGGCTTCTTCTTGACTTGACTCTTTATCCTGAGCGGGCTTGATCGAGGGTGCCTACGAGGGCCGAGCCTCGGCTCGATCAGCCGCTGGTCAGTCCATGCCTATCCGTTAGCAACATTTATCGAGGGCGCCCGGTGGGCGAACCTCAGCTCGATAATGTGCTTTAGGACTTATTAGTGGAAGGTATTTACGCGCCTATCTGATTGGCGAGAATCGGCCTGGTACTGCCGATATCTGTTGTACGGTGTATAGTTTGTCCTCGACGGCGAGGACGGATGTTTGATGCGTAGTGAGTTTAAACGTGCTTGCACGATTGTATCTCATCGTCCGGATCCGTTATCGCGTTTCGCGCTCTTCGATGGATGCTCGTTTTAGCGAGTGAAATTGTTGGTTCGTAAGCGGCGGCGCTCCGAACTAGATCGTTTAGTGCGAAGCTGAGTCGAAATATCGGATAGAAGCTTGTTTTAGGTACTGTTTGATAGTTGGCAATTTCAGATCCAGGTGGTCAATGTTGCGCAGGTAATACGCGGCACCAGAGGCCCTGCGCATGAATCTGTTTTGCAGGACTTGAAGCTTGTCAATGTGTGATTGCTTTGCATGTGCAAAGACGGGACTGGCATATGTTAAATGGACGTATGACTGTCTTGTATAAGAACACCTTATTGCGCAGAGATAACTTGCTTTTAGGATTTATTAGTGGAAAGAGTCGACCAAAGACGTAGGCCGCTCTGTTTCTGACCCGCGTAATGTGCGGGCCAAATGTCAAGGTTTATCTAAGATTACCCCGAGATATTTGGTCTGTTTGACCCTAGGGATAGGGCAATCTAGAGTCGGACATTGAAGGAAGGCACGGACTTCGTCGCTGAACAAAAATGGCCGCGCTTTTGGAAGGATTTATTTCTATTCTCCATTTCCAGAATCATTTCCTAGGACATTGGCCGCGGATTGAGTCTTTAGCTAACTAGATGGGACCACTACTGGTTGAGTATATGCAGGTGTCGTCTGCGAATAAGGCGGTGTCTACAAGACGGTGTTGTGGGATGTCATTAGTATATAAGGTAAAAGGATTGGTCCTAATACGGAGCCTTGGGTACGCCTGGCACGATCGAGGTAGTGATTTGGTTCCTCTACGCGGTATCGGAACGTTCGATTCTGAGGAAGTCTCGTATGATGAGTACGAGACGGTCTGGCACGCTGAGCTTATATAACTATATAAGCCCTTCGTCCATACTTTATCGAACGCCTTCCCACGTCGAGGAAAAGTGCTCCCGATGTGATGGCCTCGTATTGCTTGACTATAATTTCTCCGTGATGCGGTGAATTTGGTGAGTCCAAGAGTGTTTGGCTCGAAAGCCGAATTGAATAGGGTAGGGAGCCCTTTAGATTTCATAAAATCTAATGAGCGGCTTGGACAAGACGTTCATATATTTTCCGAAACCCTTTAGGAGGCTAATGGGGCGATAAGAACTGGGAAGTGCGGGTGGTTTGCCGGGTTTGAGGAACCTATAACTTCAGCGTCCTTCCAAGTGTTTGGGAAAATACCCTGGAAAGAGCTGCGTTATAAATTAGGACTAGGATAGTAATTATCATGTTCCGTAGGATTTTAATGACGCGGTTGTTTATTCCGTCGGTGCCGGCTTTCGAGTTTGAGATTTTTGATAATCGACTGACTTCGCTTCCGGTCACCGGTGAAGTTCATCGCGAGGAAGTTGAGTCAACTCGACCTCGCTCTCCACCGTTTGGCGGTGAGCGGCGTCGATCAGTTGAGTGCTAGCGTGCATTGTGCCTCGAGGCTGTCGCTGACTTCGCCTTTCTTCATCGAGAAACGCTGAGGAGCATCAGGAAGGTTAGATGGGATAAGGCGGCATCGAGGGTCCTGATTCCGCCCTTTAGGCTTTGGGAAGTTGCCAGAAGCTGATGGGATGGTGCATATGTTAGATCGTATCCCACCGATCGTTCCTGAATTCAACTATGCGCGTCTTGGACTGATGTTCAAGGGCGCGCAACTTCTCCGTGCGTTCACGTCGAGGCCTTGGTCAAATCGTTTGGCAGGCCTAGCGTGGTTTCCTCCACGGGACTTGCTTCTCGAGAGGCCTCGACGACACTTTGGACATGTCTTGTGAGCGCAGCAGCGGTTCGCGTCATTGGACTGTGCAGGACTTCGAGAATGGCATCTCGAGGTGTGGCGAGCTAGTGGGCAGTCTGAGATTTGAGTTTGCGCAGTCAATTATCGTATTTGGATTGGATTTTGGGGTCAGTGAGTCCTGAGTTTGAGGATTGACTGGGCGGTGATCGGAGGTTAGATCTTCTATGACCTCTATACCTTAAAAGCAGATTGACATTTTTAAGGAGGGCAATATCAAGCACATCCGATCTGTAGCCTACCGTGTGCGGGTAGTGCGTATGCTCAAGCGGAGCAACGACACTGAAGTTAAGGAGTTCAAATAGTGCATCTAGTGCTGCACCTCGCGAGTTGATTGTGTAGCTGTTCCATCGGGTGTGCTTGTTATTGAAGTCGCCTGTCAGAGTGACGGCGCCTCCTAGGGAGAATAGCGTCTCGAAGTCGGATTGAACCAAACTTTCACTTTTATTGCAATATTTATAGCATATCTCGGAACCTATTCTAAGTATGTACCAAATTAATCGAAATTGGTTTCATGCTTTAGACAGTAAAGATGGACCGACAGACAGACAGACAGAGTTACTTTTGCATTTATAATAATGGTATGGATTGATAATCCATATACAAACAATAATATCAGAATGTTATGTACATATTTTTTTTCTTCAGAGCCAAAACGACTTGTATTTAATGCCTAACTAGCTATTTTAAGGCTTTATATCATAAAATTTTTAACAAAAACTATGACCGACTTCTAACACGTTATATATTTGTACAAAATCATTTAAAGCAATTATAGCAAGAAAGTGAATTGGCTCTGTGATTTCTGCCCCCGCATTTTAAATCTCTCAAATCTTTAAAGATGTTGAATCATCTAAAAATGTGACCTACTTCAAACAGTATATAATAATTTTGTGCAATATAAGACAGTGACAATGCGTCCTCTGGCAAGAAATTACCCCACGTTTTCCGCCACTGCATTTTAAATCTCTAATATATCTTTTAAGGTATTCATTCAATCAAAAGGTCGTCTATGACACGTTTTATGTACATAGAATGAAGATTTTTTTCATGAGATAAGTTTTATGGAAACTTACACTATATATAACTTTAAATGAGCTTTAAGCATGATAAATTGCAACTAAAAACAACTAAGTGAAAAGGGTTATTTTTACAACATAGATATGCGCTCGCGGAAAGTCCGCGTATAATTTATATCTATATTTTATGGTGTTGGCAGCGTTTCTTATTTAATCGCACTTGGTTATGATATTTGATGCGACATTTTTTTTATTTCTCAAACATCTATAAGGTAAAGTGAAGTAGTAATTACAAAATTATTATAAAAAAAATGGGACCAACGGAAACCTTATATCTTGTATTTCAAAATAGAATGAACAAATTCAGAGCAACAGGAGCGAAGTAACGAGAAACATATATAAAAAAAAGCATATCTTCCGAATTAAGTACCTCCTGCGTTTGGAAAGTCGGTCAAAAATGTACTGATATCTCTATTACCTTTCAATTTTTACAGATTTTTCGCGCTTATTCTATAATATTTTATTTTAATGTTTGGTTTAAATGAAACAAAACTCATAGCTATATAAGGGTTTTAAGGTATATAAATCAGATACAATCTAAAGTGTTAAAAATATTTCAAGACCATAATTTACAGGTAATGGATAGCCAAGTAAAAGTTGCCACGGGTTATATTTCTGCTGTAAAAGGCAATGAAAAATTAATTGAATCACAAATAACCCCAACTGACAAACTAGACTTAAAAACTCAAGATATTTATCAAATATTACGCAAGAAAGGGTACGACTACTCGTAAGTATTCAGTTATGATTTATAAAAACAGAAATAATGGAAGATATGACATTAACGTCTATAAAACTGTTTAATATAATGTTAGTTTTGTGTGCATAAATGTTTTTAGTACATAAACGAATAAAAATCATCAAAAAAATATTTTTAGAGGGGAATTTCAGAGCATTCACAGTGCTAACAAATCACTGACAAAAGCGAAGATATATTGGCGTAACAACTGGGTCACTCTGATTGATGGTATACTTCAACTAAATGCACTCAGATATCCATACGATTTCGTTGTAGATCCCATTTGCTTAAGAAAATTAAAAATTGATGTTAATGATACGGCATTTTTGAACGATAAAGAATTTGTCACTGCCCAGTTTTCTGATATTTATGATATCACAAGGTTTGTAATATATATTTAAATGTGAACTAATTTATTATATACAGCTTAAACACTAAAGATATTTGATGACTTTTAGGTGCGGAGGAATTGTTATTGAAGGTGTTAAATATTGCAAACGGCCTATTCTTCACGCAAAATCAAACATTCTTGGTTCAAAATTTATACCATTTTTTGATTCAAAAGAAATAAAAGTAAGTACAGTTGTTCTTTTTTAGTTCCTCTTTAAAAGTAATATCATATAAGTTACTTTTCTGATTTCCAGATTGAGACGATACTGTTTGTGTATTCACAAATTGTAGCAGAAAACCGAAACCAAACCGTTATTAATGTTTTAGAATTGTGTCAGTTTAATGCGGACAGGTCGAGTTTGCGTTCTGTTTTTGAAAGTTTTAATAAATTACCTATTATCCATATCAATTTTCAATGTGTTGATAAGAAAGAATTTTTGGGAAGCCAAACTGGCAGTTTAAATAACATCGACTTATTACTGGCTTCAAACTTGTCTTCTGATCATGAGGTATTGCAAAATTTTTTTAATTTACTATTACTCGAAGACAAGGCAATACATATTTTTTTTGTTTATAGTTGTACCAGGCTCTTCAACGTAATTTGTGTTGTAACACCTTTCTGATAAACAAAGAAGTAAATAGTAAAGGCTTTTTAATTACACCGAGGATCGGTTATCATGTTGTGGGAGCTCACCATGCTAATGGAATGCATTTTGAACTTGTGCGATGGAATCCGATACCGGAAGAAGAAACTGAAAGTAAATTTTTGCTTAAATCATCTTCGGGTCTTGCTTCTCTTGCCTTGACAGTAGAAAAGTTGCATGAGAATCAGAAACTGACTATTATTTCTTCTTATCCACCAATTGACGGGTTGAAAAATATTGTCCAAAGTATGAGAAAAACCCACCCTAAAATATATCTAGTCGTAACTAATGAATCGGCCGAAAATAAATATAAAATGGATCAAGAAATTGACAAAAATTTGACCTTTACTGTGTTACAAAACGTAAGTCAATTTAATTTTGTGTAATTTTATAATTCAACAGATATAATATAATTTTTGCGGTAAAGAAGGAAGCTAAAATATGTAATAATAGGTGAAAATTTGTTAAATCAGGTCCGTTTATTTTATGCAGTTTTTAAAACAACATTTCGAATTAAGCGTTTCATTATAGGGACAACATGGTGGAGAATTTTATGTACCTTTGGAGCCCAAAGAATGCACAGTCGAGCGAAAGCCAATGAATTTTACGCTTCTTTGTTCTCGAGCAGGAGATTTCAATTCTTTGCATTGGGGGGAAATGGATCACTTGACTTACCAAGGTGTTGAAGTAACTGTAAGTTTAATATATTTTGCGCTATCATATTACGACATCCATATACTATTGTTACACGACATTGATTGAGTCTAAATTTTTAGGTCCATTATGCAGGAGTCAACCATATAGATATTCAAAAATGTTTAGGTTTTATGGTTTTAAATGAAAGTGAAAATAAATTTGGAATGGACTTCAGTGGTTTAACTAAAAGGTATGCTACTGTTTCTAATTTAAACGTTACCATTGTTTGATATCTTGAATTTAGAATTCCGATAGATGAAAGTAAGAATAGTTAAAAATTTGCTTTCTCTAATTGAAGTGTTTATATTTATGTAGAATACATATTAAAATGAAAAAGTATTTATCAGCAGACTTTTTCATTTCATTGTTCTTAAAAAAGGTTGTAGTGTTTAAAAGTAACAGGTTATAAAACTGGATTTATCCGTTAGTAAAATCTAAGACAAATATGGTTTTGGTTTATTAGTGGAGACCGAGTGATGGGACTTGTAAAAACTGGCGCACTCTCTTCACTAGTATATGCGCAATCTGATTTGCTTTGGCCAGTGCCAGAATGTTGGAGCCTAGAGGATGCAGCAACCGTACCCCTAGCTTACTGTATAGCATTTTATTGCCTTGTAAGTAAAGTTGATTCAAATTATTTAAAATATTGCTATATATATAACTTATATAAAAAAATGTATATGTGATATTCAAGTTACAAAAAAGCTAAACAATTTTTATTAATTCGGTAAGAATATGTTATTAGGCATACTATGAATTTTTATAATAAAAAATTTTAGGGTATCCGATATACGCTATTGCCTGGCATGAGCGTCTTTGTTCATGGTGGTGCGGGTGCATTAGGCCAAGCTGTTATATCAATAGCATTAGGATATAAATGCAAAGTATTTACTACTGTCAGTGACGTCACCAAAAGAAGGTTTTTACAAGAAAGGTTTCCAGAACTTCAAGGTAATAAAGTTTGTATATTATTTTAATATAGTCAACTCTGAGCACCTTAATAAAGTGTTGAATTCAGCGTAGGTTTTGTTTTCCTTGGTTGTATTTTTATATTTATTGTATTTATATTAATTTTATATTTCACTTATCGGAATAACGCCGTTACAGAAAAACCAATTTAGATAATTATTTCTAGTTTGTGAGCTTATTTTCTATTCATTGGTTTAAATCAGATACAAATAACGCACACCTTATGTAGGTGATTAATTTAGAAGTAATTAAAATAAATAAATTGTTGCATTAAATTAAGTAATTTGTTCAAGATTTAACAAATAAAATAAAAAAATAATACTTTAATTAAAATTTAAAAAAAATACTCTTTCACAGAAAATTCAACCAGAAAATACAAAATAAATTTAAACAACAAAATCGAATAGGAATAAAATATTTAATGCAAACAAGTGAAATTTTAACAAAAAAAAAATGGGTGCGTGTACGCGCGTGAGAAGTTATACTTCTTTGGCATCATTAAAAAATAGTTTTTAATTGCATGCAAATAATTAATTACAATACAATAAATAATACATACGGATAGTTAACCTCAATTATATTGGAGCACTTGAAAACACACAAGTAGTAAGTAATATCAATCAAAAATAATTAAGATAATTAAAGATGATAGATTTACAAGAACTAATCATAAATAATTCGATTAAGAATTTATGGATTCACAAGACGTACTTTGATATATCATATAAATGGTAGTTCAGCGCCATCTGTTGCTTACAAATGTAGAATTCCTAAGAGATGTTGGCTTACTTGTACAGGGGTACTATAAATCAGAAGCTTTGATTATGTGTTATTAAAACGTATTACATAGATAAATCACAATGTTGATATATTAAATGTATAAAAAATATTACCATTATATCAAGTTAAATAAACATCATTACAAAAATTAATATATTTATATAATAATATATTTAATATAAATTTAAATAATGTAAAATATATTATTAATAATAATATATATATATATACCAAAAACGAACCTTAATCCTAACTCATAGAGCACATTATGCAACAACTATCGCAAATAAAAAACGACAACTCCATTATCACTACACAAAAATCAACCTTATCACTATGTAATATGGACCTTATTACATTTTCACCGTTTTCATTATAAACGTTATAAATGTTAATTATGTGTCACGCATCTTAAAATTTCACTCTCATCATTTTTTCATAACGCGCCTAAAGAAGTATAACTTCAAAAAAGACTATTACCTTAAATGATGTTTAACTATGCTTTATTGCAATTTATGTTTAACATAAAATGGTTATGGTGGTTATTCTTAAAACATAAGCATATGAGCTCGCGGACTTTATTATAGACCATTTAAAGAAGTAAAATTATTACGTTTGCCATTTAATCACACGAAGTTGAGATTTTTGGCGTTGAAACTTTTTTATTATTTCTCTTATATCTATTATACTACAAATCACAAAACTACATATGAAAAAGGGCGCAGTAGTAGCTGTAATTTAAAATAAGAATGAAAAAATCAAAGCTCTAGGAGCGGAGCAACGAGCATATATATTAAAAAAATTGGAAGGTCGGTACGGACGAAGGGAGGATCGAACGCATTCTTGCGAGGTCCTGGACATTATCGAAATTACCCTTCTACAAATAAAATACTAACTATTGGTGTCAGCCACCCCACGCTTGTTTTTACAATAAAATAATCTTTTATTGCACCGTTTTTAATTCATGTTATTTTTTTATTTTTAGATAGGTTTACTGTGAAAGCGTAATTTTTTAAAAACTTTTTATGGTTTTATACATATTAAAAGATTGTAATGCAGCTCATTACAAATAAATTTACATTTCAATCGAATTTTTAACTAGTCAAACATCGTTATTTTCTTTTTATGTACGTTGTAACTTACTTATTATTAATAAAATTTTGCAGACTATCAGATAGGAAATTCCCGAGATCAGACTTTTGGAGACATGATTTCTATTGCCACAAACGGTGAAGGTTGCAACATTGTAATAAGTTGCGCTAAAAACGATTACAAAAATGTAAGTTTTAGGTTTATAAATTAATTATTTTTGCTTTGTTAAAATTTTAACTGACGGTAAAATTTTGTTGTTGCAGATAACTTCAAAATGTGTAGCAAATTTTGGTGTAATGATTGACTTAAATCTCGCAATATCAAACAACACATTCACATACGGAATGTATAACTTAACTGGAGATATATCTTACTCAGTTATTAACTTTTTGGGTTTTTTGAGAAACAGTAATAACGAAATAAGGGTTAGTGTAGCTAAATCTTGTATTAAGTTTATAAAATTATTATTTTTAGGGACCATATTACAAGGTTTATTTTGGTACAGAAGATAATATTACCTCTTTATTTCTTTCAAAATGTTTGACATAATTACATTTGAGGCGTAAATACATTTTCTGTTATAAGTTGCAGCTGTGTGAAACTTAATTGTGGTCGTATAATACCACAATCAAGTTTCACACAGCAATAAAAGTGGAGTTTAGTTAATGAAATAAAAAAAATATAGAGAATAATTTTTGAACAAGATTTTGCATACCTTGCAGAAATTACAACTAATATTGTCGGAAGGAATTAAACGGGGATATGTAAAGCCCCTTGTACGAGTAGTTTATCCACCAAACAAAATATCATGCGCTTTTAAGCTGCTAACCACAAGCCGTCACTGTGGACGAGCATTGATTCAGCTACATGCGGCCGATAAAAAAGAGGTTGCTGCAGAATTAGAACCGAGGTTTGATTAAAACTATAAATTCATAATTTGTATAACATATTTGAAATTAAATGTTTACAATAATATGATTAGAAAGAGATTTTATAGCACCTACTGAAACCATTTTTTACAGATTGCACTGTACATCTGATATGAGCCACCTTATTTTATGCAATAACAGTTTTTACGGATTACGAATTGCAGAAAGACTAGTCCAACGTGGTGCTACCAAAATTTACTTACATTTCTTAAAACAATCTGCATATTTCCATTATGAAATAAGGTATGAGTTGTGTTGTTTTCATTTATGCGAATACTACTTATTGAATGAATGAAGGTAACGAATTGTCGAGAATATTGTAAATTAAATTAACGTGATAAAATCCCTGAAGTATTTTTATTAAATTATATTACTTAGCTTTAAATAAAAATATATAATCTAATTCGAGCCTTTTGGGACTGCTTTTTATTGAGCATGGTTAATTTTATTACAGGTCTCTAAAAAAAAATGGAGTTCAAATAAAACATTCTAGCATCGAAATGAAGGGTAAACAAGACCTTCTTACTTTGGTAAAAGATTGCATAAATTTAGGGCAAATAGAAGGTGTTTACGTAGTAAGATTAAATAACCAGTCATTTTCAAATACAATTGATGTTGTAAAAGAATTGGATATAGCAACAAGAATATCATGTCCTTATTTGAAGTAAGTTACATACTACTATTACAGCTTCATGTAAAGGAATGGCGTCTATATGAGATCTTAATTTTAATTTAAAGGTTGAATTGATACAAAAAAAATAGTGTTATGTTGAAAGATTTAAAATAAATTAGTAAAATATGTTTATATTTTTATTGTACTTGATTTTTCATGTTTTTAGATATTTTGGAATTTTAACTAACCACAAGGATAAAGATATTCAAGTTTGTTTATCAAGAGTGCAAAACAATTTACCAGCGACAATTTTGATTCTATCCCCACAAGGAAGTGTAAGCTATATTTTTACTGTTGCTTCTCTTTATTATAGAGTAAATAAATGGACACACAATTTTAAAGTTACATGATATAAGAAATATAGGTACACTAATACTGTGACACCTCAAGATACTGCTATTTGGTATGCATAAAAAGGACAAAATAATTCAACATTAAAAATTTACGGTAGCCCGATTATGACACTCAACATCTTAGTCAGTTCGTAAAATAATATTTGGGTACACTTTTTACAATAATTCAACGCGATAACACCCGTAATATTGTATTATTCAACAAGTAATGTCTTAATTTCTTAGGAAAAAATGCGATATGGATTAAATTAAATTTCTATGAGACTTGCAACTTTTCAGATGGGTAACTTTGAAAGTCCAACACGTAGAAGAAAATTTGATGAACAATCTTCTGTTAATTCCTTTGAACTTGCTTTGAGAGCTAGTGACACTGTTTTAATAGCGTATACGGAATTACACGATTATACAATATTTACAGAGGAAGATTATATTGCGGGTAAGTTTTTATGGATTGATTATTTACTTAAAAACAATATGAAAAGTGGGTCAATATCTTTTTTTTAACAATATGATTTTTAGAAAAGATATCCACATCACACTTGTGATAAAGGGTATTAAATACATAAAAAAATCGCATTAAATGAATTTGATAGACGAAAATTATGCGGAAAGGTTTAAGCTTTTAGCTTAGCCTTGAGGAAGTCCAGAGTTAGTTTGAAACTCAAAGGACTAATGGCTGTTAGGAACGATTCTTGAATTTTTATATTCTAAACATAAGCCAATTCACCTAAAACTCAATCGCCTTGTATAGTTAGAGATAGAGAGATAGAAGCAGTTTTTTAGTTTAAGTAGTAGAGAGTTGTGATCTACTTTGTCAAATGCCTTACTAAAGTCCGTTTAGATCACATCAATCTCATAACGTATACTCATTTCTGCAAGAACTCTTTCAGTAAAAAACACCAAATTCGTAGTAGTAGAGCGTTTTTCAAAGACAACAGTTGTTTAATTTTGTAAGCGATTACTTAGTAACTTTTCAAATACTTTAGCTAAATTGGAAATAATGCTAATCAGCCTGTTATTTCAAAATTTCGTTCTCGTCATTACATTTGTGAATTGGAATAGTTATTGCTTCTTTCCATACGTTCGGGAATATTCCTTCGGAAAGTGAGCAATTGTATAAAATAAAGAGTGGTTTTGGTAGTACTTCAGCACATCTTTTAATAAAACTCCGTCGTAACCGGCTACTTTATTCACGTCTAACGAGTTCAGATGGTTCTAAAATTTTACGCTCACTATACATATTTGAAAATACTATGTACGCGAGTAAACATATTTATGTTTGCTAAGAAAAGATATCAGGCCGCGCAGGGATCTCATTGAGCCCCTAGAGGTACCCAGATTTGGGCTGAATTGAACCATACAATCTTCCTTGTATAATAGTATAAGCTTATAGAAAAAGCCTACTATTCTCTTATAAATTACATTGAGGACCTAGATGTGTGGAAGTAATTTATGTTTTGCACTTGCAAATGCCCCGGTAACTAAAAAATTATGTGGAAATGCTACTATTAAAAAAAATATCATCATAATCATAATCAGCCTCTATCAATCCACTGCTGGACATAAGCCTTTAAAAAAGAACGCTAAGACGGCCGATCCCCTGCTACTTGCTGCCAACTTGAACCGACTACTGCACGGAGATCGTCATCCCACCTGGTCGGGGGTCGACAAACACTCTGTTTTGCGAAACGTGGCCTACACTCTAGAACCTTATAAGCCCATCGGCCACCCTTTCTTCGGGCCACGTGACCGGCCCACTGCCACTTCAACGAGCTAATCCTATGTCGGTAACTTTCTTTCTCTGTCGGATGAATTCATTACGAGTTTTATCCGACAGAGAGACTCCGAACATAGCACTCTGAGCTCCGACAAACTTATGGACCAGTCCGATAGTCAGAGGCCACGTTTCTGCTCCGAGGGTTTTTCAGAGTTTGTGTTAACGCAATCTCTTTTGGCGCGCAATTCGCCTTGTTGCTTGCGCATTCATCTAGATCTGGTTAAAGTTAAATATAAGTGAATAAAAGGGGCAAATATCTTTGCTAAAACGGTTTCAAACATATAAAGTTTTATTAATACATTACATTATTACTCTACGTAACAAGAGAATCACCCAGGAGTAATTGCGATACACAAACAGATTATATAGGTTGTAATTAAATGAATATTTTTTTAATATGTTATTTGTAAGTTCTCTTTAAGGAATTAAATTTGATAAATGACATACTTTCAAAAGCAACAAGAAGCAAGAATTGGCAACACGGGGAGTACGCACTGGTTAAAGACTTTTGTCACTAAACTCTGCGGTATCGACGACGTGGAATGTGGTGTAGCTTCCTAAATGCCGCCCAGCCAAACTGAATCCTCCTTTCGGCTTTTCTCTCGAAGCTGTGTCTTCCCAACTGCAATATGTGCCCGAGGTAGACATATTTCTCGATAGCTTCTTATCGATCGAAATTGATCGGACTCAGAAGAACGAGTCCGATACGTCGAGACGATTCATTTAAGCTGTGCAAAATCTCCTGCAAGCACTCCAATGACTCAGCCAGTATGACGATATCGTCAGCAAAGCGGAGGTGTGAAAGGTAGTCCCCGTTAACGTTTATGCCACTTCGAGTGCAGTTTCGGGGATATTGCATCCCCCTGTATCACTCCTCGATGCAATGGGTTTTGTCTCCGTTCTCATTCCGGTGGGTCAACCCAGAATCAGAACGGCACTATACAAACCTGCTCGGGTGGCTGAAATTCATCAAGCTTGTTGTTAAAGCGATTTGTCATGACTCTCGAGAACAGCTTGTACATGTGGCTCAAAAGTGAGATCGGTGGGTAATATTTAAGCAGGGTATTGTCACCCTTGTCACAAAACCACCTCACTTTCAAGTCTTGCCTTGGGGAAACACCCTGTTCAAAGACGAAGTCGTATAACTTCCGTAACGCACCTTAGATAGGGTTGCCTCCCGTTTAGGTGAGTTACGTTACATATATATATATATGTATATATAAAAAGACTGCAGAGATTCTTGCCGGTTCATCTCTAGAGTTGTGAACTGATTCTGAACTGATGTCTAAATTGAATAAATAATTTTGACTTTGAACTCGCTTGTAGTTAGCAAAATAGGTATAAAATTTTTGAAGTCGGTATCATATTTTTTTGTTAAAATTTTACTTGTACCTATGTACTGATTAGAATCGAGAAAAAGAAGCTTTCAATTAAATTTACCAAGGACGATACTTTACTTATATAAACAATAAAAATAAAAATTTTACATTACAGGGATCAAAATAAATGATGAAAATGACAACACCATTAAAGATTTAAAAATAAAATCGAATCATTCTCGAACATTTCACAACTTCTCTCGGATTTTAAGCAAAATAGATTTTTCAGAGGATGAAATAGAGAATATGACTATTCAAAGGTTGATTTGATGTTGGGTGTTATTATTGTTAGTTTTATTGCAATGTCAAATGTCTTTACAATAATTTTCATATTTTTAGGTTAAAAGAAATAAACAATGGGGTCACAGAAGTAGCGTTTAAAAAAACACAAGGATTAGCGACGTTCTTTTCATATGTAGACCCAGACGAGCTTTTGGCGACAACAGATGCGGTGTTTTTACCAACTCAAATTTACAAATCAACCTTGGTAAGAAACAAAAATAATTAATGCTTTATGACTATGATTCTCGTAACTAAATAAAATAATATATATTTTAGCGTGACGATGAGTTTAACCGAGAAGATACATATTTATGCATAATACCTGGCCTAGAAGGACATCACGAACGATTCCGTATCCTATGTGAACGGTTGAAGATTCCTGCAATTGTTTTACAGCCTGGACAGGAGCTGCCTCGTGAGACTATTGCTGAACTTGCAAAGCGTTATACAAAGGTTCTTTAAAAATATTAACTACATACAAGTTACTAGATGACATAATATCAATGATTAAGTTATTGTTTATTCAATATCTAATCTGACATTCGGTATTTTTTTTGACATTGCAATAATCGTTACATAGTTAGAAGTTTCATTTCATCAGTTGATCAAATTATATATTTAGTTTAATAATAATTCACAATTATAAATATCGCAGTACAAAAAAAACTTAAAATAATTACAAAAAAGCATAAGGTATCATTAAAGCTATAAAAAAATTGATTAATTGAATTCTCAGTGATTAAACTAAGAAAATTTTACATTTAGATCCTTTCGAAGAAAATTGAGTTGCGAAGACACTTTTATCTGTTAGGATATGAAAGCGGAACATTAGTAGCTTTAGAAATGGCTGCACTTTTAGAAGAACAAGGTAATATTATTTTGATGTTCAAACAAATCTCTTTCGATTAATTTTTATGTATAAAGAACTTATTTTTTTTATTAATCAATTACTTTACTTTGTTATAATTCGTGTTGTCAAAAAACAAATCATTTATAACAAACAAACAAAAATAAAACATTTTACAGCTATATTTAAAAGCTATTCTATCTATTACACTGGCTCATTGTAAGTTATAAAAATATGTATCTTAGCATAAATTTGTCAGATAAAGCGTCAATTAACTTTTTGACTGAGTAGCTTTTGCTTCTATTTCTTATTTATTGTTACCAGGATTAGTAGGCACAGTGTTCTTTGTGGGTGAATCCCCGGAAAAGTTTCAATTGACACTGGAGAGGGAATTGAAAATGTATAGTAGTGAAGAAGACTTACACATTGAAATAGCAATTCATATGTGCGAATTAATGGTGGGTAGTCAAATGCACGGTTTAAAAGATGAATTAAACAAGATGATACATTGGCCGACGAAAATTAAGAAATGCATTGATTTGATTTTGCCAAAAGTTTCTCATTCTGCACAGTACGCAAGTGGATTAATCGAGTGTGCATATGGAAGAATCGTGGAGATTAAATCGTATCAATTACTACCCCGAATATTACAATCCAAACTAATATTGATCAATGCTGCTTCTACTTCTGGCAGTTTTGACAACTCCTTGCAGCGTTTTTCGACACAACCAGTTAGCGTATATCAACTGCGCGCACCTTTGGCTTATTCAGCTTTGGATTTACGTTGCAGTTCCATAATAAATAGTCACTTAAGTGACGAATTGTTAGCCGAATTTGACAGCAGAAACTTGTGTCACACTTATCTTCTTAACGCAGATACGTTTATGGCCGTTGATTCTAAAATGTGATAAGCATTGAATTGTTATTGTCATTGTTAAATAAAATTTAATTTAAAAATATGCCTTTCAATCAAAATTTTTACTATATCAAATAAATAAAATAGTATATAAAAACTGAAAGAGCTCGCATCATAAAACTTTAAAGAAATATTATAAATCAATATCGTTTACGCAAGCTATTAATGCGTTATATGAATGACAATGAATTGTAAAGTTATTTAAAATGTCAAACGATGCAAAGTCCTGGTGATTCCTAACCAAACGTTCATTAGGTTTATTTTGTAATCTCGTCGTACTTAAATACTTCAGAATTTGTACAATGATATAATTTTTTTTTGCTTTTAATTTAACCAGATACGTATTTTACCCACTCAGAATTTTATATCACTTAAACTCCGCTATATTCTGATATCTTCAATAAAGCACGTAAAAATACTATTACAAATACCGAAAAAACGAAAAGTATTAAGTAAGTAAGTCAGTATTTCTTGGCATAATTACGCAACAATAATGTAACTGCGAAAAAAATCACATTTAATTGAAAACGGGCAGCGATTTAGTTTAGTTAATATCTTAAATATCTTGAGGTAAGTGACATTACACAATATAGATTCTTATGCTCTTGCCTACACTTTTATAAAAATTATTTTTAAAATAAATATGTGCAAAGAGAATTAATGTCTGAGTCAACATTAGGGAGTCAGCGAATACTTTAGGATAAATGGGTAGGCGCTATACGTATTTGTCGAGGACTTATATATCACGATGCCGTAATCACGACTACAGGTTTACTTTAATAACTATTAACGAAGCCGAAATAATAAAAATAATAAATAGTTTAAAATAGAATTCCATTGATATCGACGTAATAAATTAAAAATGCTTTGCCTAACCTTCCCGCAAAGCCTTAAGATACTTACATCTATTGCAAATGCCTCGATATTAATGCCAGAATCTCCAGATATATCGAAAACAGCAATTGAAATACACTTACCAAAAAGTACTTATCCCACCACAATAAAAGATATTCGGTCGGTAAGTAAATTGCCCTGAATGTTTGAAATACATATGGTAATAGAAAAGGTGAAATTGCGACAACTTACTGAATTTCTTAAAGAAAAGAAAATTCTCTCTGAACTCCATTCTGGCTTTTGCAAAGGTCATAGTAGAACAATATTAGATGCGAGAGACAATATTTTGGCGGCACAGGATGCAGGATGCATACTGCCTCCGTAGCCTAGTGGTATGGGCGTATGCTTTAGAAACCGGAGGTCGTGGGTTCGAATCCTGCGGGGCTCAACAAATTTTCATTGCCGTTTCCTAGTTGGTTAGGCAATTTGGGCCGATCACCCAAAGTTCTGAAGAGTAAGATGATCCATGCGTCGGATCGGCATGTAAAAAGTCGGTCCAGCGTGGTGGGATACGGTCCAAAACCCCCGTTATGGATAGGGTTGTATTAGGAGAGGCCTATGTCCAGCAGTGGACTGTCACAGGCTGATGATGATGATGACAGGATGCAGGAATGTATTCTATTCTAGTTCTATTAAATTTCCCGCAGGCATTCGATTGTATAAATATTTTATTGTTGCTCGCAAATACTATGGGTTTGGTGAAAATTAGAGTGTGACCAAAACTGGTTGCGCATTTTACAAGTTATTCAACGAATTACGAAGGCTACAGCCGAAGGTTGCCAAAAAACGCAATCATAATTTATAAAGTAATTTAATTAAATCAATTTACAATTACAATTACGATTTAAAACTAAGACGTGACGATTGCTCGACGATTGAACAAAAAATGACGCTCCCCATGACGTATGCATTTAGTATTAGTAGTATCCAGTACATCGAGTGTCCAACTTGCTTGCTGTGTAAGCATTCCGAACCGTGGGACGGCGATGTCAAAACATATCGCCGAATAAACGATATCGTGTGATCGGAATGTGCATCGGGGTGGTCATCGCGTAATCGATTTCCAGCAAACGTGAATGTGTAACACCTCTCCCCATAGTTCAGCGACTAATCGAGAATCTTATTTGAGAGGGTCGCTGTAATGTTCTTATGATCAACCCTTATTTGATTTGGGCTGATGCATCTTGGTGCTGGGATAGCTTGTACTATTTCAGTTACATCGTTGCTGGCAGGTTGATCTTTGTTTCGCAGGGATCTTGCTCGGAGTCTTCGGTAGAAGAATACAGCTGTCAGGATACCCACGTATGGTATATAATTTGGTCTGCGCTCTTATTCAAATAGAGTGGAGATTCCAGACTAATTTTTGTACTCAGTGTATGAAGTTTTTCCAAATTTGGCACATTCATGGTAATAGGATCTTGTTGCAGATATTCTTGTTTTTCAAATTGCGGCATTTCCATAATTTTAATGGTATGTCCTTTTACGCGATCGTTGGAATTCGATATGGTGGTTCTAGGAGTCTTCAGATTACAATTTATTGGTATGGTAGCTAAGTAACTTCCGTATAATACTGTTCCTGTCTACATGTTATCTTGACTTTAGTCGGGGTAGGAAAATTTAATGTATAGTGCTTATCGTCCAGTACTTAAGGGCTTCTCTGTCAGATTCTCATCCTTTGAAGTATAGATCCTTAAGTCTTCGGCTACCATAGTGTTTGAATATGTCTCTCTGTAATGGATAATTTTGCAATTCAAATTGCAGTTGTAATTCAGGCAGACTTGATAGAATCTGAGTGCACTGAATAGTGATCCAGTAATTTGACAAAGCACTATTAGAGTTGGTTAGCTGACAAGGGAATTAGTGTCACAACTTTATAACATAATACATTAGTGTTTAGTTATAGACTCTAGTAAAGTATTGGTCAAACTTCAATATAAGTCTACTTACTAGAATAGTTAACTTTTTGCTAACAATTACACTGGGCCTGAGCCATACATAAATAATTGAACGTATCTAACTAAATGAACAGTGATCGACAACTCTTAATTATATGGTAATAACTCAAATTGAAATACAAATGTTTGATTTACAGTCTTTACCCAATTTCACCTTAAGGTTAAAAAAGATTATATTGTCGTTCCATAACTTGTACCATTAATGAAGCAAACTTATCAATGAAAAATATTTAAACTTAATCAGTATTTAATCATTTGACATGTAAGATCAAATGACATTTTTCAATCTGTTTAGACGAAATTATATAATATCTAGACGTAATGCTTATTTTGATCAGAGGATTACTATTTATCTCATAGCAGAAAAATTAAGCACAAAAAAGCTTATTGATTGGTCATATATACATTATTTAGATGATTCAATGTTTTAATAGATTTTTCTATTAATACTGAGGGATAATGCTTTTTAGTCAATGTAAGGTTGACAACAGAGAACTCAATATCTAATTGTATAAATTTTTTTCGTATCAAAATATCGAAAATGGTTCTCTAGGCAAGTACTAGATTAGAACTATTAATTAGAAAAGATAATGTAGATGTTTTGTGCTTCACTGAGCATAGTTAAATGTCTATTTAGCTAAAAAACTATTCAGTTGCAGTATATTCAACCGAGTAACTGCTATTGGGATTGGCATGCCTTTATATACACAAAAATTGTTTTAAATTTAAGGAAAGGAAGGACATCATCAGCATACTCAGTTGAACGACAATGTGAGATTGCTTGTGCAGAAAGTGAACAGTACATGATTTTTATGTGTATAGACCTCCTCTGGTGATGTTGGACATTTTTTATAATATTAGGAGGATACTCTAAGAAAATTATTAATTCAAAGCATATTGTTGTAATGGGAACTTTTAATATAGAATTCTAATGATTCACGCACACATTGCAGTTTTACTCTATTTAAAGCTTCAATCTTCAATGTGTTTTAATGAACCTACTAGATTAACACCATCTTGTGCCTCTTGTATTGATAATGTGTTTGTAAATTGCAAAGTTATAGATCGGGCTGTCTTAAGCGGTATTCGTTCAGATCATAAAGCCTTAAAATACAGATCCCTTTAAGTACTCCTATAAGTAACTTCTCTATCTTGTATAGACCTATTACCAGGAACAGAATTAAACAATTTAAGTATAATGTAAAAGCTAAGCTTCCAAACCTAAAATTGACTTTGGATCCTGATAAAGACTTTGGAGCATTGTCTAATATTATTTCCAGTGAATACAATGCTGTTTTTACTAAGAAAGTTATTACAAGTAATAAAAAACTGAATTTTAGTGACTGGGCTACTATGGGAATTAGGCGTAGCAGGGATTATTTATATTTATTGTACGATCAAAAATCATTAACATCTAATGTAAAATTCCATAACTATGTGAGAATGTACTCAAAAATATTTAAACAAGTTTGTTTGATGGCTAAGGCAATGCATTTAAATCATAAAATAAAGTCATCCTCTAACAAAATCAAGACTACTTGGCAAGTTATTAATACGGAAACAGGTAGAAACACAAAACAGAGGAAATGACCAGAACTAAATGTACAGGGTAAAACTGTTAAGCTGAAGGCTGGGAGAAGAGAGTTCCAAAATGCTTTACAAACATTTTGGAACTCATGAAACTACAAAACACTTAAATTCTAGTTCTGATTCAGCCGTTTCACACCTAAAATTATTGGGTAGACAATGTTTCCTAATTTTAATTTTTGTAATGTTAGCCCTATAGATATAGTGAAGGCTGTTTAATAAAAATAAATAAAAAGGAAACAGAAGACTTGTGGGGTTTATCAACATGGGCAATAAATTTAATAATTCAAGATATATCCCCCATATTGGCCATAATATATAATGCATCTATAAGTACCTGTAGATTCCCACAGTTAATGAAATTCAGTAAAATAGTACCAGTCTTTAAATCGGGTTGTACAGTTAATATTGAAAATTATAGACCAATCTCTATACTGCCAGCACTTAGTAAAATTTTTGAAAAAATTATGTTAGAACAACTTTTAGTACACTTTTATAAACATGATATTTTAAGTGATCACCAATTTGGCTTTACCAGAGGTAGGTCAACAGTAAATGCTGGTATAAAGTTGGTCTCTCATGTTCTACGGGCTGAGGATCGCTGCGATTCTATTGGAATCTTCTGGATCTTTCCAAGGCCTTTGACTTGTGGACCATGACATATTAATCAATAAGCTAAAGTATTACGGTGTACGCGGTTTGGTCTTGATTTTCTATCTTCTTACCTACGCACATAGAAAACAATATGTAAACGTAAATGACACTCTGTCATCTGACTCTTTGTGGATGGGTGTTCCTCAAGGATCAATTTTGGGACTTTTCTGTTGAAAAGTATTTACAAGATGTGGTTAAATATTTAAACGAATGTTTAACCTAATCAATATTCATTTAACATAATTAATAAATTTCAATCATTATAAACAATTTAAGTTTCAAGATTTGTAGTAAAGTAAATACTGTTATGATATGGATCAAATTCATACCAGTTACAAACTTGATCGTTATGAAGGATTACGTGAAGCTGTATAAATGTATTCACAATTACAAGACGATTTATATTACAACGTAGTTTTAACTATATTGTTATATACATTATCTGCATTAAATTGAATTCTTGTTACAATTTGACTAAAATCATATTTATGTAAATGCTAATCATATGATTGATAAATTTTTCAATGGTCACTAGCCTAAGCATCGGAGTATCTTAACAAGCACATTATGAATCAGAAAATATTTAGCTTTATCACTGTAAGATGTTTGAGGCGCTTGGTAAGCGACAGTTTGCTTACTTATCTATTTCAATGTTATGTTACGAAGACTTTCATGAGTTTCTTACTTAAGTTGAAACTGTATGTAAAATGTATATACAATTTTACGATTATAAATGCATCTTCAAATCTATTCATTTTCAATGTGAATCATGTCAGCTTCGTGCATACAGTCTTAGGACGCTAAGCTAAGTACATGTGCTTTTTACTGGTTATTGCTAGCGGCTATTACAAGTTAAATTTGTTAGACATGTTATAACTAATCTTCATTACTTAAATATCAGTTTAAATTAATTAAGTAAATTGTTTATTGAATCATAGAATAAACTGAATTTTCTATTTTAATCGACTGGTATTGTCTATAAGCATGGATGAACAGATTCTTTGTTATAAAAGATCTATTAAATCTCAACATCAACTTATTAAACTTTTTACGAAGCAAGTGTAAAAGTCATTAAAATACCAAGTAGTAAATAGACAATTAATCTCTGAGTATATACCTCATTTCTTGTATAATTGTATCCATGTAAGCTGGAATAAACAAATAGATGACGTTCTTTTCTGAATAAGAGTCAAATACAATAAACCTTTGCGTTTCATAACAATAATCGTCACCAAATTCTGCAGATTTAATATACTAATATCTTACTCTTTTTTTAAAAAGAGTGATCCTTCTAATGTGGTGAGCTCGGAATACATCAATTGATAGTCCACATTCAGATTTGCCTTCCCAATATAATCGTATGAAAAAGCTGTCGTACGTGGTCGAGACAATATTAAGTCTTTTAACAGCGATCCATATGAACATACTTATATCGGTATAGTTGATAGTATTATCCATAACCATACGACTATTTTTACTATAGTATACAATCATGCACAGCGTAATTGAAACTTTTCATATAACATTGATCACGTCTGTGAAAGCAATTGGGACTCGTATAATTTCAGATGAATTAGCCTGAATAATTTTTTCTACAAATTATAATTCCGGAGTTGTACAGTGCAATGGATTGGTAGAATTTTGTAATCAATGCTCTGTTCTTAAGGTCTATGGTAGATTCTAATTTTTCAACATATCGTAAACCAATAAGTCCGTCAAAGAAATTATGAAATTTATATATTAAAAGTGTCACATCGCTCGTGTTCCTTTAATTCGTTAAAAATACGGTAGTGTATAGAGTAATCGTTACAGAGTGGTGGCATTATACTGTGACTCGAATGGATCATAGTTACAGGAACGTGTGAAAAAACTTTTATACTGCTTCGGACCAATAAATGATTGGTTGGCACCCGTGTCGATCAGCAATTTATGGGGGTGTTTCTATCTGTACGTATGGCTTTGAAGTCTGTAAATTAATTTCTATTTTGTTTGTCGGATTTGACCTGTTCCGAAAATCCTGATTTTCAGGTACCTGTTCCTCCAGAACGTCGATCGACTTGTACTGTAATATTGTTAGAAGCAGATGGCTGATGCTCGACGGGTACTATACGAGTTCGGTATAATTGTGGTCATAAGCATAACGTAGTACGCGTCACTATAGTCGCTTAAGGATCGTCAAGTGCAGTATTGTCGTAGAACTCGTTAAAATTCATCTCTCGTAGTTAAAGAGTTTTGATGGGAGAGTGATTTAGCTTAATCTCATGTCAATGTTCAGTTATTTGCGGAAAGTGTATATGTGACGTAGTAGGCTTACACTCATCAAAGGCTAATTAATACGATGAATAATTTGCGGTGTCGAATTTCAAAACATATCTATGCCATACTACCAGGGGTACTCAACATTTGCTCGAGTTCTTGTGCGAATTAATTGATCGCGCATTTGTTGTCTATAACCTTAAGATCGGTTCTAGTGGCCGAGCATTCTATTAATAAATATTCTCAGTGTATTGTATAATTATTAGAGAAATGTCAAATGCACCGCGTGCGTAAGATATGGTGGTAGCGAAGTTATGAGTAAGAGTATTTTAGTAAATGAAAAGATGTAGATGTAGATCGTCATTTTTCTTTCGGCAAATTATCATTTCTCTGTTACTTGCAATACAATATATTCATTTCGATGAAAATTCTAGGCTTTCGATAGAATCGGTCGATGCACTGCATACGAAAACCCAGAGGTTCAGAAGTTGAGGATATATGCATTAAAGGTAAAATTTTATTTACACTGCACTATTTTGATCATTGTACTAGGAATTGTCTCACGTAGTAGCTTGATACAAAGATAATTGCTAAAGAGATTTGCATTTCTATAAAATTCTGTGGCATCGCATCGATTTGAGTTAAGAGATCATGTGTATACAACAGGTTCATCGGTTGATCTGCAAAATTTTGACTAAATCATTTGGTATACTGGTTCTAGGTCCTTGTAGATTCACATTTAATTAAGTCCTTCAGGTCCCGTGACCTTATGTTAAAATTCCTTAGTTAAATGCTAATTGCTTAATGCGTATTGGGATCTGATCATAATATGCGCTACAATTAGGTCACACAGATTAATAAACCTTGTGATTGAACGTTGTGCTACATCTTCTGGTCAACAACGTCAAGGACTTTTGAAACTTTGGTCTAACCAATCATGCTATTATTTGACAGAGTTTGATAGTATCTTTAAATCTAAATCGTATAAATTCATATACTTCTAAAGTACGTTTAAATTAAGCATCTTAATCAAATATTCCTACGAGAGTTTCTGGACAAAAAATCTTGGATAATTAAGCGAATGAAAGATGTGTTTAACATCCTAGTAAGATTCTTAAGGACATATCCTATGCAATTGCACTTCTTGTTATATGTCTAGATACCTCCAGTCAGCTCTTGTAGGTATCTGGATAGCCAGACGTTTGGATTGATTATCGCAATTATTGATTATCCTACCGACTGCGACATACGAAGGCTAAGCCGGAAGGTTGCAAAAAAATCAGTATAACTATAAAGTAATTTGAATTAAATCAATTTTTAAATTGACAATATTACTAATTAAAACTAAGCGAAATTGCTGTACGATCCTGAACAAAAAGTGACGCTCCAGTTCGCCATCCAGTAGTAGTGTACCAGCTACAAGTTCAAACAGTGTCCAACTTGAGTGTGATCCTAGACTTTACTTCCGAATTCTGTGGATGTTCAGAACATATCGCTGAATAGCATAAAGTCGATCTGGAATAGCTGCACGCTTGGTGTCATTAGCATGTCAATCGATTTGCAAATGAATGGTAAAACGTTAGTTAACATGAAAGCTAAAGTCTTGGGAATAAATATATTTAATTAAAAATCTAAATTAATGATATTTATTGTGCAAACTAGAATCTCTAGAAATTGTAAAGTATGATATTATCAAGTTTAAAAAAACAAATTACATTGTATTTAAGGATTTGGTACATTAATACTGTTTTTCATAACTTTTAAATCTACAAGAGCGCACGTTCCAGAAGCACGTTTTCTAGAACACCAGATAGAAGATCCATGTAAATTGAGAAAATTATTCTATCTTTTATCGAATTGATCTGACTTCATGTTGTAGAATCAAAGGAAATCCTCAGTTTAGTCATGCCAATGGTACTCGATTGGATCAATAGTATGTTGATTTTATTTGAAAGTAGAGTTCCTTTAATAAAGAAACCTATAAGCGAAGGATTTAGTTCGGTTCTCGAATAGATATAGTGCGTAATCTGAAGAACTCGGTACAAGTCATGTTGCAGAGCACGATTGGAAATGCGATAAAGTTGATTAACCGCGATCATAATACCCTCGTTCTGAGGATTAGATTTCTAGGAACCGACGTATTTGCGTAATGCAATCGCACAGCCAATAGTAAACTCTTAACATACTACGTCGTGGAAGTCATGGTCGGTGACTTATAAATTTAGATGGTAGCGGAATAATTTCTCACAAATTACAATTCGGTCGACGTGCAAGGATTGGCAGAATTTGTAATCAATGCCTGTCTCTCGGTCAATGGTAAGTTTTCTACCTTTTACACATATCTAACTTCTCGCAGGTGAGGAATGAAATTTAGGATAAAAAGGTATGCGGTCTTTAATCGTTAAAATACGAGAGTTTATAGAGAAGTTAAGGAAGGATGTATTTTGGACTCGAAGGATCATGTTCAGGCTGATGATTTACTTGGCGACTAGAATACTTGGTGAACAACATCGTGTCAATCACAATTTTAAAGATTTCTTCTTAAATGCAGTGCCTTGATCAAGTAATTCTTTGGTTTTTCATTAACGTCCAAAAACATTTCAGGTACCTTCCAAACATACAGCGACTTGGTACCTGAAGTAATGTAAGCGTAATGGCCTAGCTCAAAGTAATCATGGCTACTCGTGTTCAGGTATTAATTTGAGCTTCGATAATCTACGATGTGACGCTGGACTATAGTTCGCTTAGTAAGATGTGTAGTAAAACCGTGCCAGTAGTTGGATACGTAGAAATCGTAAAAATGTCACAGTCGGGTTTTTTAAGTTAAATATTTGGGTATATCGAATTATCAGCCATTCTCATTTGCGAAAAAGTTTGATATGTAAACACTCGTCTAATCGTTAGCTTTATTAATAATTAATAATTTTGACGTATGAATCTTAAAATTTAGCTATACGTTGGCCTAAATCGGAGGTGCACTAAACATTTGCGTGTAGTTTTGTTGGAAATGATCTGCCATCTGTGTCATAACTGAATCGGTCTTGCTCTGAACAATTATATTAAATTCTTCATTAATATATGTTATGAAACCGCAGAAGACGGCTTAGTGTTGCATGGTGTGATATTTGATGTAATTATTACTTGAATAAAAGATGATGTAGGAGCAATTTTCCAGCAATAGTCATTTCTGTAATGGTGAAGCGTATAGATTATTCCCGAACAAATTTAAGTAAATCTCGATAAATCGCGATCACGTATCAGGACCAGAGGTTTAAACGCAGCATCGAGATATGCAGCAGGTATGATAACAATTTTGCAGCGCTTTACCTGTAGGCAATCGTAAACTATGTAAGTCTTTAAAAAGTTTAAGAATTGTTCTTTAACTTAATCGATTTTGGCAAATTTATAAAATTCCCTGTGGATGGAATTTGAGTTAAATTCTAAGTCGTAATTTAGAGGCTCACGCGTTGAATTGGCAAATTGTTGACTGACCATTTTTATTCCTAGTCAGTCTCATTCGCATACTTGAGATAATATATCCATCGTGGTCCCATCTTTTAAAAATTCGGTAATAATGCTGAGTTAGGCTATTAGGATTGATTCGATAAGCAAATTGGTACATAAATTAATAAACTTTAAAATTACAGGCCATACAATTCATGCAACCGTCAAAGGAAACTTGTAAAAGTAGGATCTCATTTGAAGTTATGCTTTATCTATGATCTAATAATTACTTCTTAAACTAGGTCTTATAAAGTTTCCAGCGTCTATCATATTCTAGAGTTTCTAACCTAGGGTCGAGTTTCTGGATAAATCTCGGATAATTAAGGAAAACAAATGGACTTAACTTAGAAATTGCAGGTCATCATGATTTATTGCATTTTTGCTGATCGAATGTCGAGAAATTCTCCGTGGGAGCTGCTAGTAGTTCTGATGCAACATCGGTTCTAGTTCATGAATGTAGGGATCCTGACTGGCATTGGAATACAGAATTTGCAGTAAATGAATTCTAATTTTGTAATTTAATTATAGTCATATTACATTTAAAATTAATACGATTAATTATACATTGCTCGAGATGAACAAAAATGCACGCTCATGAGTGCGCCATTATTTATGGAGTCAGTAATCCAGTTGACATTGGAACTGGTAACCATTCCGCAATCTGGGAGGCGAGTTCGACATATCATTCAGTTCAGCTGACAATGGATATGTAGGGCAAATCTAGAGCCAACAGGGAGGCAAACAATTCACAAATATGATATGACATATTTAATGAACCGCAATTTAATTAATCAATAAATATTTAATTAAAAATTAAAGCATTAAATGACTATACTTTTTGTAAATATTCATTTAAAATGTTTACCTTACAGAGTTCCATAAAACAGATATCGTGGTATTTTAGATCTTAATTAATTCTTGGTTGATTTACAGTCTGAAGAGGACACAAATGTATGTGAAGTAGATTTCAGAATATTAACTTATATTTTTATTGTTAATTGTCAAATTAAAAATACAAATGAAATCCTTTTCATTTCTCATTCATACTTTTGATTTTGACACTTATCATGAGACGATGTAGTCCCTTATTAAGACCAATGTGGTTTCAACTATGCGTATCGCTGGCAATGGTCCTAAAGCGATTGAAAACATAATAGATAGATAAATATCTTTCAGAAATTGTCGAATTCTAGATCTAAACTGAATCGTTGAGGTTCGGAAATAAAACTTTGAACGACTTGATCCAATTCAGCGTCTTCCAGTTCATCTGAAAATGATGTGTAAAGCCGGAAAGCTAAATTGTTACAGAACAAAGGTGGCTAAGCAATACCAAAGTTGAGTATTATACACCTATGCCAGGCTTCTTCTCTGAGGAAAAATGGAGAAAGAAAATAGGGCTACTATGAAAGAAAACTGCCCCGTAGCTAGAAAGGGCGTAAGAAGTTGGAAATCAGTTTGAGGTGGTTCGCGACATTAATGCGCGAACTACATTCATTCTCATTGTATTTAGTTAGATTAAAGAAGTGAGCGACACCCAATAGTCGAAAAAGAAGACTGACTCAAACATTCAAGGATTGGCACTAATAAGTATGGCTAATCCCACAACATATTGGATCCATCGTGTTTGGTCGGATCTAATACGAAAAATTTCTAAAAGATTGCGTGATTACGGGAGTCCTCATTGTAAACATAGTAGTGGATAACGAAGTACCTAGAGTTAAACAAAGACGTAATGAACAAACATGTGTTGTCTCAAGCGCGAGCTAGTTCTTACAGTAGAAGAATTTAGTACGTAAACCCTGCCAAATTTAATTATTAAATATGAAAGAAAAGTTTTATAAAAGCTGACTAATTTAGTGTAATAATTTAATGCAGAATTAAAAAGCAACAAATCTCAACTTCTAGGTGAAATAATGGCTAAAGAAAAAACTCAAATTCATTAGTGAACATGCAGTTAGCCGCGTTTAAACCAGCTAAACAGCATCAGCAAGATTAAATTAAGTTAGTAAGAAAATCATAAAATTTGGGACTTTAATAAATTGTAAGATATTTAACAAACAAAATATAAATCACTGTGGATAGAGATCTGTATTCATAATCAAATTCACATATGATAAAGTTAATGATAACCATAAGTTTGATTTGAATATACCTAAGCTATCAGTAACAGAAGAATAATAATCCATGTCCTATTTACAACAAGATTCATAATAAGTGTTATTAGATCATTCATGATAACAGAGTAAAAAAATAAAGAAAATAAGCACAAAATCACAATTCAAACCGTAAAAGATAAACATAAGTATGTCTACGTAATTAATTTTAACGTTAAAATAAAGTTTCTCATAACGCATATATCTATTTTTATAGCAAATAATATAATTAACACAAAATTCAGATCTCAGTTAGTCATAACCTATACAATCGAACAAGAGTGATAAAGGTGGGATAAAGGCTGTAAAATACAAACTCAGACTAGTATTCACATGTCAGAGACCTGATTGGTGAAAGTTTTCAGAAACCTAGGATCTTCAGTAATTAGCCTTATAAGTTGATACGTCATTTTAAACGTGAGTCTTAATAGTTGATACATTAAGCCTTTAGAAAAAATGCGTTTGGCCCATTGTGTCTTACAAAATTGACTGACCGGTTAAGAAATTCTTTACTGAAATCTCACCCATTAGCTTTGACTTTCATTCGAGGCGTTCCAAGAGCAAAATCATATATGGAAAACTACGCTAAGAAAACTAAGCACAAAGTTGTTGATCATGTTGCTTTCAGAACACCTTTAAGTAATGGACAACTAAATTCGAGATATATTAATTATATGAAGCAGTCAATTAAGAATTTTTTGTCAATTTATTTTTCTTCTATAAACAATGCCATTGGATTAAGTCAACTCTATGTATCAATTTTTGTTACATGGTCTAAGAATAAAATTTTGAAATTAAATATATACTAATGGATGTTAGATGAAAACTTCAATATTTTATACATGGTCTTAGGAAAGTGATTAGAACAAATAAGCATTATTAAGATAGAATTATCAAAACTTATACATTAGAATAAAGGAGACTTTAAGCATAAATAGATAACTCGACAACAAATGAAGGCTATAATAGAAGTCGAATGGTTTTCGAGAGGAATTCCAGTCGACAATAGACTAATAGATTTATGCAATAGAATAAATTATCTTTAATATAACACTTCCTTTTTATAAAAGATAACTAATCAAGATGGACATGAGTGCACCTAAAGTATTCATTACATATACAAAGTTTTAAACTTTACTCACTCTAGAAAACTTCGAGAACCATAGACAAAGAGGCAAATTCTTAAATTATAGTTTGAAAAAAGCTGAAAGAATATAATACTATTGCTTCATTAAAACATAAGAAATCATGAATAGAATTGGTATGGAAATTGCATATACAATATAGTACAATACATAGTATATCGAGAATCCGATTGTACTACAATAATATGGTAAATAAGGCTAATAAACCAATAAATTTATTACTCATTAGGTGAGTGAAAGTCCGTAATAAATTCTAAACGTAAAGAATTCTATTATCCGAGCACGAAATTATTATCATCAACGTTTAGCAAAAATAAGGTTCATATAGCGAAAAAAAGACGAAGATTAGCTCTTTATATAAATTATCTTTCAAAATTGTATAATCAAGCTGATATGTGAAGACAGAAATATTATAATCAATTTGTTTATGAGACAATCTGATAAGTACCAAAAGGTTTTATAAATAATAAACATAACTGAAGACATGGATATAGAGCAAAATTAGTTTATAAAACAGAACTAATGCCTTATAGATAGTTGCAGGGCATTTTTGCAGAAATCCTGGGTTGAATCATTCAAGAATTCCATTGTTTTTCGATACAGATGGAAATTTGGCAGAAACTGTGAATAAAGTAAGAATATACAAAATCAAAGTAACGGACAGGAGGTAGTAAATGTCACAGATGCATTTGACATCATGTATGGGACAAAGAAATCGCAATAGGAAGCAGTGCATTGGCTAGTCCAATATGGGAGCTACAGGAGACTATTTAATAAACATACATACAACGTCATTAAAGCTAAGTGTTCTGAAACGCTATGACACATCAAGATCTGATATATATAAATGCCAAACATGATAATTTTCAAAGTGACCGATGTAAGAACAAAACAATATCACCACAGAAGAATGAGAGAAAAATAATAGTTAACATCAGAAAATTAAAATAAATCATACAAGTAAGAAACACTCAAACTGCTAAAATGGTGTCTATGAACAAATGCAAAATAATTAAATAGAAGTGGACTGGGTATTTATACATGCATCATCCCAGAAGTCAACATTCGACTTCAGAATATAACCATATTACTGGCTATGGCAGAACAGTATAGGAAAAAGATGTCAAGAAATTATTGATATAGATGTCAAGAAGATATACATGAGAATCGCCAAATGTTAGAAATAGACTCTACAATACCGTACTAAAATGCTAAAATTTAGAGGAGGCCACAATCCTGTTAAGACTCAGGTATCTTACCAAAAATGTAGATAATATAATAAAGATAAGTATAAGATTTTTACATAAAGAATAATAATAATGAATAATAAGATTGATGTCACTTAAATATAATAGTTTTACACTTTTATAATTTTCTTACACTTGAAGTTCGTTCTAAATGTCACGGAGTAAAGCTCATATAGTTTCTTATTCACTAGAACTTTAATGCAGTTGGTCAACTGATTGAGTCAGAAACTGTCTGTAACGGTTCGTACGATTTTATGAATGTGACAAACAAAGAGTTTCGTCACGATAACTTTCACTGTATACCAATTCTTACAGGCAACCGTATTTTTTTGTTCTAAATTTACTTAATTTCTTGAGTAAATTTTTCTTGTGTGTGTTTATTTGTTGATTAGCGTGCTGGATTGAATAAATGAGTTACTATTATAATAAACAACACTTGTTAATAGGGCGAATTTATTTCATCTAGTATCTGTATGGATACCAAATCGATAAATATTGCAAATACAAGTCTCTTAATTCTTTGCTAGTTTAGAAAACAAGAGTTGTATGTACAAATTTGAAATTAAATAAAATATATTAGCAAACTAAATCTTAACAGTTAAGTCATTTTAATTTAAATTTGACGAAACCTGGTAGGTCCCAGCTCTTAGATTCCTTGCATACCATAGTACATGGCGCCTATTTAAACTATCAAGGATACTGTGTGGAGTTAGACCAGGCTTTCTAGTACTAGAATTATAGATAGCGCGAGGTTTTAAATACTGCATCTAGCTCAGTTACACTCAAGATGTGGTACTACGTAATGGACGTCTATCTGATAGCCCAGTGTAACATCAGCAATTCAAATCAGAACTTTAACCAACATTCAATTTAGGTTTCGAAGGCTAGCCATTTTTAACGCAGTATTCAAACAGATACAAATAAACAACAATTATACCGGTTATACATGTATTAAAAGTTTATAAAAAGTATCAAGGTAATAATTACAGGACCGACTAATTTAGCAATATATCTAATAAGCTAATCTTAGAAATAATAATTTGACAAATCTTATTAAACTCAATTGCTTGAACATTTTAATGTAAAGTTGTCTTATTAAATAAAAAGACTTTGTGGATTAACTTGTCGCGTATACAAGTTTACATAGGTTCAAGCTCATGTCTAAAACATTTTTGAGTGTTTTGTGAAGCTAGCTGAGATGTTAAGGAATTTATCTGTAATCTAAAAAAGCTTTGTGACTGTGTACATGCATGAGACGTTGGTTAGTAAAGTTACATCACTATGTGTAAAAAATACTGCATTCAAGCTTCGTACATTTGTACTCAGTGAATTAAGGACAGAAGTGCCGAGGTTGCCAAAGGAATCTATTCTAGGTATTTTTTTCTGTTGACATAAACTGTACTTACCATCATATTATATATATCCAATCGATGTAATGAACTAATACTCGAATGAGAGAGTATCAGGATTGCTATACAATACCTGATATTAAGATATGGAGCGAGTTTTCAAAGTTTAACTGACATAAATTATAAATGTTGATGAAATAATATCTCTTAGAGTAGTATTTGTTTACTACTGTAAATAATTTGACTATTTAACCATACAAAGAACCAAAAATGTTTTAGATTTAGGATTAGAAATGTAAATAGAAGTAGACCGTAGATTTGAAGGCATTAGTATCAGCTTTAGAACAAGTGTATTTACTGGTCTTATTACTCTTGAACAGGTTCTCGCTGTTGTCGTATTAGGTGGAACTTTGTACTTACGGCTTGGGTCCAGCTCAAGCGAGGAAGCTAAACGGAACTCAAACATTTGCGGCCTGGGGAGTAAGATTGGTCATGGAGGAAGTTGAATCTCAAAGCTTGGTTGGAGAACTTAGCTTTGATGCTTACTATCGAGGTGCAGCGGAAAATGGGAAAGAGCGATAGACGCTGCAGACTCTAGGGAAGTCTGTACCGCAATACAGGGCCGAGACATTAGGGATGTTACGTCTCCGACGCGTTCAGTAGTAGTACATGACGTTAGAGCCGAGATCGGTCACTTTGCCAGCGCTGAGTGCAGGCATGTTGACGTTTCTAAGAACATTCACGTAGGATCTCATAAAATATGTCGAATCTCTATCTAAGCGCTTCATGCTTCTTGCACTGCTTATAATGTGACATCAGATCTATACAATGTTTCCAATTGACTGAGTTGGCAATATGAGTACTCTGCTGAAGCTTAGTCATCGAGTTATACAAGTTTCTTCGTCTGTTCCGACAGGTTCTCGCTTTCGTGGAGTGTGAGAACTAGACCTGCGTCTATAAGCTAACCGACACTTGCGATGATATGTGAACTGGACCAGAAGTAGCACGGCGGAGGTTAGTGGTCATGACATAATGCTCCAAGTGTTGGGAAACCAGCTTTATAATCTCTAGCATCCGACATACTAGACCTCTGCCTTAATGCAGACTTTGGAGGCATTACGAAAAAAGAGGAAGACACGTGCCTTAGTTCGCGCGTTCACAGTAAGCCAGCCGGTTATTTTACCGAATGGTGCTCAGTAAAGGGCGTGTTATCCTATATGATTCGTAGAAATCATCAGAAGGATTGGTACATACAATTGCGTATCTAGCCGCAGTCCTCGCTTCACTGTGTTTGACTTCAGTGACTCAAAGCTTCCAGATTCTGCAGAAAATATATAGAGTATGGCCTCACTTTGGTCATCAGAGCTCAAAGTTTTCTGTTATTGATATGCAGAACTTATCTCATCACTATAATATCAATGAGTTACGAGGACAAATGTTCTAGAACTGATGTGCATGTTTGAATTGCAAACTGTTAGGGACTGCAAGAGATGGTTATACAGATAAGATTCCTAATTATAAACGTTTCTCGCATAAGGAAACTGGCGGTTTAACCTTAATTTAAAAGTGGATTAGTAGTCTAACCTTTATTAAAACCTTACAGAAATTAAAAATATTATAAATTCCTTATATTTCATTAAATCAAA
Organism: Lamproptera curius; assembly: GCA_029286875.1. Taxonomy (NCBI): domain Eukaryota; kingdom Metazoa; phylum Arthropoda; class Insecta; order Lepidoptera; family Papilionidae; genus Lamproptera; species Lamproptera curius. Next base: position 140,526 of record JAGSMT010000259.1, on the reverse strand, counting down.
AGATGAGCGTATAAGCGAGTCGGAAGGCGCGATTGCTTCTTGGGTGACTGTGGGATTTTAGCCGGTAAGAATCCGACATAATCTAACCAGACTCCCAGTTAGCACTTGGGCATAGACAATGAAGGAATTCCCCGTGAATAAAAAAAGGTGATGAGGAGCCTATCTGAAGAACAATATGTGACATATACATATATAAAACAAAATAGTTCTGTATAAACCATGGACTACATTTTATTTTACATCTAAAACGTAATATATTTAAAAACAATTGCTAATACTTGCGTACATTTACTTGATCGTAATCTATTATTCAATCAGGTTAAGGTCGATTACGATGTCAACAGCAACGTATTGTTACCAGAAAAACAAGTGAATTTAAATATTGTCAATACACCTGATTAACATACAGTTTTAATTTTAAATTATTTTTATTACATGGTTTTGATACATACAGAAATTTGTTGCACTTTACTATTATGGTTTTATTACAAGTATATTTTGCATTTTGTATAATTTTCGCTATAAATCTTGAAATTTGTATTAAAAATCGGCTTTGAGCATTTTTTATACTTGTGAACTTTTTTTGATAAAACTACTTCAGTAACAAGTGTTCATCTAACTATTATATTTTTTCCTTATGAACTGAAAACTTATGTGAGAATGAAAAACGTTATGCAAAATTGGTCGTAAAATCATAGATTTTTTACTTTCGTTGAAGTTCCACAAATACTGTTTTATGTTTAATGTTATATTATTTAAATGTTTTCTATATTTTAATTCTTGATTTTAGGCTAAAATCTTTTTCGTCAAAATCGGACCAGCTATTCTAGAAATTAGCCAGAGCAAACAGACAAACAAAAACTTTGAAAATGTTGTTTCGTTATATGTACCGGTTATATATCAGAATATAATTGTTTTTAACGGTTATTTTATAAATTTGTATAGATAAAATAAGAATACTTCTTACAAATTTTATGCTCTTTCCTGCCAATGATTCCCTAGCTTATCACTGTGTTCTATTGACTTCATAATATGAGGGACAAGTGTTATTGCATACACAATAAATATCAGTTTATCCAAAATAATTTTTGATTACAAATAACAGTAGCGTTTGCCGTATTGTATACTCACAATAAAAAAAAAAACCTTAATAAGCAAATTAAAACTAGATTTCAATAATTGGGCTGCTGTAGGAATGTGGGATCGTCGAAGAAGGGATCGTTTATTTGATCGAAATCGTTAACATCAAATGTAAAATTTAATAACAATGTTTAATGAACAGGAACAGGCTCACTGGAGAATCAGACGACACGGTGCCATTTACGGTTACGTCTTGTTGTTTATCACGTACATAAGAAGATAGAAATTTAAAACCAAGTCCAAGTACGGCGTTAAATTTTAACTTATTGATTAATATGCCATGCTAGTAGTCCAGACATTTACTTTAATCCAGAATTTATTCTTGATCTATCTTGTGGTACAGCTAAATTGGTGATCACTCAAAACATTGTGTTTAGAAAAGTGTACTAGTAGTTGCGCTTACTTAATTTTTCAAAAATTTTAGCAAATGCCGTATAGAGATTAGCCTATAATTTTCTATATTGACTACACAGACATATTTGATATATAGCAATAAATTAATCCGCGGTTTTTACTCTTGGCCCTCGTATTATGAAGTCAATAGAACACAGTAATAAGCTAGGGAATCATTGGCAGGAAAGAGCATAAGCCAAAAAATGTGTATTTTTTCGTCATGAAGTCCTTTAACTATTGAAAGTTTTTATACATATAAATCTAAGGAATCTATGTATCATTAAAAAATGTGATTTATGAATTATAAAATGCAAGTATTGGGTAAATGCCTCTTCACGAACTTATAATCTATACAACTTATATGGAAATACAACGGGAAGCTAATTCTATTATGATGCAATAAGTAATTAGTGCGTTTAATATGGTCCATATGAATATGTACATATTTATAAACTTTCTTGCATAGGGACCTATAAGTATTAACAAACAAACATTTGCTGAGAACAAACGTGGTTGACAAGTTATAGTATCAACGTGACCCAGGTTGGTAATATCAAAAATAAGTCTGTAAAGTTTTTTTTTCTTTATTAAGATAATTTTTGATATGTCGTTGTGTCCAAATAGAAGCCAGACAAAAAAATCTCGATTATTATCTGCTGAAATATCTTGGACTATTTTAAAAATCATTCAGAAATGGCTTGGGGTAATTGCGGAGCTGGGGCGCAAAGTGTTTATTGGGATCTTAGAGATAGATTATTTGTTTTAAAAAAGATTCCAACTGTCAAAATTCAATAAAGTAACCTATAGTTATCATTTATTTTTTATCTGAAATATGTGAGCTGTGAGTGCGATAGAATTAAATCTGTCTACACTCAAAACAAGTAGGTAAAAGAAATTGTGAAGAGCAGTCATAAAAGTTAACAAAAGTCATAATTTTGACCTATTGTCATAGGGTCAAAGCCGGTTTATAACTAAATGGAACTTAAGAATAGCAGAGTATCAACGCGCTTTTCATTATTATCATCAGCCTGTGCTAGTCCACTACTAGACTAAGGCCTCCACAAACACCCCCATTAGGGGGTTTTGGACCATATCCCACCACGCTAGTCCAGTGCGGGTTAGTGGGTGGACCGACTTTTTACATACCCATCCGACGCATGGATTATCTTTTCAGACAATTGGTTGATCGGCCCAAGTTGCCCTAACCGGCTAGGAAACAACAATAAAAAATTGTTGAGTCCCCGCAGGATTTACCTACGACCTCCGGTTTCTAAAGCAAACGCCCATACCTCTAGGCTACGGAGGCAGTCATTTTGTGATAAATAGTTTGAAAGATATTTAAGAAATTAAAAAAATAACAACACTGCACTTAACTATAAATCACAACCTTGTGCGATAAAAGTTACAAACGTCGCTAAAACCGTAAATGATAGGCATAAAGTATGTTCTACGTAATTGTGCTCCTTAAACCTGTCTATAATATGGTCCGCGAGGAGAAATATCTAAGTTTTAAGACTAACGCACAATATCTGTTTTAATATTTCAACTTCAGCCTGTGATAGTCCACTGCTGGACATAGGCCTCCTCTAATACACCCACCACGCTGGTCCAATGCGGGTTGGTGGGTGATTTTAATATTTAGTTTATCTAAATTGCAATTAGGCATGTTGACAGCTCAGTTAAGGTATAATGTAATTTTATATAAAAGTTATACACGACATTTTGATTACATGTATATCTTAAATTTTATTTATTATCAAATCCTTATTGATTTTCTATTTTCATTTAACTAGAGTTAAAATGGTACCAAAGCCAAAAGCACCACAGAGATGCCAACTGGAGATGGAGAATATCAAACAATCTTGCGATAGAGTAATAATATCGGGTATATCAGGGCTCTTTCCTAATTCCCGTCATGTGATGGATCTAGCCAACATTCTTTATAACAAGGTAAAGCCAAATTTGCTAAAAAATCTATTAAATACCCCAAACCTTTTTAGGTTGTTACTAAGCCTATAGTAAGAACCTTAAAGAATGTGTGGCTTAATTCTTAAAACTGTTATTGTGCAAAGACTTAAAATCCATTTTTTATTTTAACAAAGCTTTTAAATTGAAGATGTTATAAGTGAAAAAAAATATTGATAAGGAACTGTTGCTACAAATATTTTTTTAAACATAAAAATGTTAATCGTCAATTAATTAATTCCACTTGTGTAGACAAATCCTATAACATCGAACCCGCGGTGGGTATACAATCATCCCGAAGTCGCGCAGTATTCTGGAAAGGTGCCAAACATAGACAGGTTTGACGCTCAGTTCTTCAAAGTGCACTACTTGCTTGCTAACTCAATGGATGTAATGGCTCGCAAAATGCTAGAACAAGCTTACCAAGCAATTTACGATGCGGGTACGAATACTAAACGTAAACATATTTACATTAAAGTCGTAGATTTATTTTACTACCTAATTTATATTTTATATTTTGAAACTTTTAACCCATCTCTTATAATTATAAGAAAAAATGTGAAAATCATTTTATCACAAAGATTTTTGCGTTTTTAAAAATAACATTTTACTGGCTGAACTATTTCTGTATGAATAGAGTATCAAGAAATGTTCTTAAATTAGGTATTAGCCCAGAACATTTGACGGGAAGAAAGGTCGGGATTTATATCGGCACATGTTTTTCTGAAAGTGAAAAGGCCTGCTTTTACTCATCTCAGACTAAGACTGGTTTTGGTATCGCTGGGTAAGTGCACAATGATCATTTGTTTTCACTAACATATTATGTTCACTTTTTAAGTAACAGCTTCTTCATACGTTTGTTATGCTGTTGAATCGATGCAATAAATTTTTCGTTACAGATGTAATAAATCAATGTTTGCAAATCGTATTTCATATTGGCTCAATGTCAAAGGTCCATCGATGTCTATCGATGAATCCTGCTGCAGCTCTATAGCAGCTTTAGAACAAGCTTACTTAGCTCTTAGCCGTGGTGATTGTGAGGCGGCTATTGTGGGCGGCGGTAATGTTTGCTTGCATCCTCAATCTTCTGTTCACTACGGAAGGTAATCAGTTTTATATTATTACACTTAAGTTTAAAAAATCTGTTAGTAAAGTTAAAATTCCCTATATGACAAATATACATCACTTGAAACTTATACGGTTTTTTTTTACAGAATTATGTCTATAAGCATGGATGGCAACACACGTTCGTTTGATAAAAACGCATCTGGCTGTGCTAAATCTGAAGCAATTAATGTCCTTTTTATTCAAAAGGCTACAGACGCTTTACGGTTAAATAAATAGTATTAAAATCCTTCTTTGAGACCACCCTTCATTTTCTTTTATAATTTATCGCAGAAAAATTGATAAAGAGCAAAAATTTAATACTTTTTATCTTTTAGAATTTACGCGGAGGTCACTCATGTTAAAACGCAGTTTACTTCTCTATTAGAAAGTAGAACTGGACCGAAATATGGTTTTTACCGTGACCCAGTGAAAGCAGCAGAATTTCTTAACAATTTTTATAAAGAAGCAAGGGTATCCCCTTGTTCTATTGAGTACGTCGAAGCCTTTGGATCAGGTACTAATGAATCCTCCATTACCTCATTTTTAGCAAAAAATGTTGGCCACCAAGTTCGTGGGGCTCTGTGTTAAAAAAGACAAGAATTCTGGAAGCATAACATCCGAGTCAAATAAAAAATAAAATCCTCTTTGACGTTTTTAACAATAAATCCGTCAGACCAAAAATCTTGTTAAGATTCTAAAAATTAGTTACAAACAATATTTACCTTTTTTTTTTAAAGAAGAGAAGTCACTTAATAAATTTGTTGGCGACTGATCCTCTGTCGTATATCATCATCATCAGCCTTTGATAGTCCACTGCTGGACCTTCTAGGCCTCCCCTAATACACCCCTATCCATTAGGGGATTTTTGGACCGTATCCTACATCTGTTCATCCCACATCTGTTCATCATCCCACGCTGGTTCAATGTGGGTTGGTGGGTAGACCGAATTTTTACATACCCATCCGACGCATGGATCATCTTACAATTCAGGCTATTAGGTGATCAGCCTTAATTGTCCTAACCAACCAGAAAACAACGACAACACAAAGTTGTTTTCCCGCGCGATTTGTACCCATGACCTCTTGTTTTTAGAGCAACGGCCATTACCGCTAGACCACGGAGGCGGTAATATTGAAACAACGATATATATTTCAAACATAGAGATGAAGCTAACGTTCACTTTTTCACTTTACTTTACAGAGTGTTCATATATAGGTGTTACACGTACCTGTGCTGTACGTGTGACTTAAAGAAAAAAATTTTATTTAATTTCTATTAAATCTATCAGTGTCCTAAGGTTAAGTTTCTTTATGCCTACAATTGACATGGTTTTATTCACTTGTTACTTCAAATAATTTGAATAGGTGAATATTTTCTCATAATCATAATATAAAATAAGAGCTTTAAATGTTCTTAATACTGCCACTGGCTTTTTTACTGCCTAATTTGAAGCAATAATGTTAAACATTGTTACTAAACATGGAAACTCTGAAGGTTTAGCAAGCGTTTTAAAATTTGAAAGTGCACAGTTATTATCTCTAAGAAATCTCCACCACCACAGACACCAGTTTAAACTTTCAAAAAAGAATGATCGAATTCGGTATACCGATTTAAAGTAAAAATTAGGACAAATCAGTTAGTTCGCTGATAATCAAACACTGTTACTTGAAATTTCCACGTTAAATCACTTGTTACACAAAATTTAAAATATGTTTAAAACACCTAATATTTAAACATACCATATGTATCATTTTGTTCTTATTGTGTTTTGTATTCTTATTACAACTTCCAAGAACATATTTATATTATTTTATACTAACACTAAATATGTATATGAGAATATTTCTGATTTATATAACATATGAATTTTGATGTGCAGCTGTACCCGAAGCTGATAAAGCTGAATTAGAGTCACTAGCTGCTGTTTTTTGCAAGAATAGAAAAAATGAATTACTAGTTGGTAGTCTAACATCGGTTACGGAGAGGCTGCATCAGAAATTTCTGCCATCATAAAAATAAGAAATTATAGACTATTATCATAGATCTCCTACATTCTCAAGAATTTTTGCACCATTGAGAAATTCTACACGATTCCAACACTTTTAATTTTACATTCTTTAAGGATATCAAAAAGGAATTCTACTAGCAAACTTAAATTGTGATAATCCTTGAAGTGATGTTGCCGCTTTGAACGACGGTCGTATGCGTATTCTTACTAAGCACGAATCTTTTTGCCGGACTTACACTGCTGTTAATGGATTAGCTATAACGGGGGTGAATTCTCAAGTTCTTTTGCATGGCTTGTACAAACCTAAGGTAATAGTTATTTTTTACGGCCGCCAGTTCTCGATTTTATATTTTACCTTATATAGTACATGCAAATAAATTATAACTCTATTTTATTATAGAATTGCTCACTACACAAGTCAAATATACCTCATTTGATACCAGTTTCAGCCAGACAAGACATTTCTGTTAAAAAAATCTTGTGAAATTGACCCTAAAGAAATTGCTTTACTTCGTAATATACATAAGACAAGAATCTCTGGACATTTAGGAAGAGGGTTTATTATTTTAGGTAAACTCATGGTACTTTTATCTTATACTTTATTTTTATAGTTATCACCTAGCAACCTGTACCTCATTGCTGAACTGCCTCCGTAGCCTAGTGGTATGGGCGTGTGCTTTAGTAACCGGAGGTCATGGGTCTGAATTCCGCGGGGACGCAATTACTGACTGACTCAATGGGCATTTAAAAAAGCCGGTCCACCCACCAACTCGCATTAGACCAGTGTGGTGGGATACGGTCTGTAACCCTCTAGTGAATAAGGGTTTATTAGGGGAGGCCTATGTTCAGCAGTGTTCTATCACAGGCTGATGATGATGATGATGATCTCATTTTTAATTAATCCAAAACATACTAATTTTCTTGTCTTCCATTATCAATATTTGAGAAAATACAATAATAAAACAATTATATTTATTTAGATAAGCAACATATTAATCTACACATAAACCGAAGCTTGCTTAAAGTATGTTTTTTTTGTAATTATGATACCATCGTTATTGCACTCTGCTGAAATGCTGGTTACAATTTTCAAAAAATACTAACTACTCTAAAATTATACCTGCGTAATTAAATAATTTAATAAAAATTTTATAACGACTTTAATTTGAAATTGGATATAAATTTTCGTCCGCCTCCTTCGTGATCAATTAATTTTAAATTTATAGTAAAAAAGTCTTACAGGTATTTAGTATTAAATGTTTAAAATGTAATGTAACATTTGAGTGATGGAGGTTCAATATTTTTCAAATAGAATCTCCTATTTATCCTCCTTTAATCGGGAAAATACAGACTTAGCAATAACAATGTCAAACAACTTTTGTATATATATTTCATAATTATAATAAATACAAATATAGAAAAAAAGTGACACATTCCAACTTTTATAAAGTTTTGTAAATAGAGCGATGTATAATAACATTCTTTACTTTTTGACATGCTTTCAATTTTCAAGGTCGTGGTTAAAAACACCATTTTTGCCAATAAATTAAAGTAATTTTTACGTTTTAAGATACCAATAAAGAGCAGCAAACGATTAGTCTCTGTGAAAGGGCTGAATATTTTGATGACTCCCGACACCCCTTGTGGTTTGTGTACAGCGGAATGGGATCACAGTGGGTCGGTATGGGAACACATCTCATGCGCATCCCAATTTTTGCCCGCGCTATTAACAGGTATGTTTTAAGAATGATTATCAATTGTTCTTAATCCTTTTTAACAATTAGTCTCCGAAAATATATCAATTACAAGAAATTATTATCAATATATAATGAAACCCGAAAAATTTTGGAGTATTTTGCAATGGATTTGTAGTTGTTATATGCGCTGCCGATTTTGAAAATTCTATGCTGTCGAAAGTGAATACAAATATAAATTCCGCCACTACCAACTCTAGTATATGTACATATTGCATTGCAGGTGCGATCAAGTGTTGGCACCAAAAGGTATAGACATTGTTGACATTATCACTTCAGAAGATAAGAAGACGTTCGAAAATATCCTCAACTCATTTGTTGGAATAGCCGCGATTCAAATTGGGCTTACTGATATTTTGTGGGAGTTAGGTCTGTTTCCGGATAATATTATTGGTAATTATTGATACGTGTAATTAAACTTTTAATTTACAATAAACTTCGACTGAACATTTATGAAAATGTTTTGTTCTCAATTAAATTTTCAAAATAAGTTAAAACATGTTATATAAATCTCTTGGTAGAAAAACAATTCCTGTTCATATTATTTTTAATAAAAGGATATAACCTTTTCGAGGTGCAATTTTTACTACAAAGGGGGGACGGGTTAGTAGTAAAGAGCTACACACTATTAAGCCTAAAAGGTCACTGACGGTATCGCACGCTGACACACACAGGCACAGTAACCGGTAGAAGAAATACTCTATAATAATCTAAATATCTCATGGATGCGACATGGCTTTTGAAGTTCTATTTCACCGACTTTGATGACTCGAATTTGCATTATCTAGTATATTTGCATTATCAGTGTAGCAAATATTTGCTTTCAGAGCCATCCATTCTCCAGGTGCGTTTGGCTCTACGGTGGACTCCCGTTTGTTAGCAGTTTAATAGCTCAGTGTCAGTGAAGTTATGCTTACAAGCACACACTTTTATTTGCGTCTTGGTCTCTTATTTTGTAGATATTTGGAGTGCTGGTAGCTAAACTCTATTCGGGACCTTTTTTTCGGGTCAAAAAGTACTTACACACAAAAGTATCTTAGGTAATTCTTTTGCTGCAAACTGCAGCCCCGAGACTACGCCACTTACCCTAGAAATAGAGCTGCTTGCTCTGGACAAATAGCAAACCGACATACACAATTTTGCTTTAACGTATAATTTAATTATTTCTATTGCTTGCGGAATATTATACATTATTAAATAAAATTACTTTACGGATTTTATCGCGTTTATTTTACATTTTTTTGTAATTATGAAAAATGGGACTAAGTCACCTAAGTAGGTACATATTATATCTTGTAACTTTAGTCTTTGATCTCTCGATACATCTGGAAAAGTATCACAAATCACTCGATAAGTATATGGAATTCACGATTTGTTGCGCATTAACTAAATTCATTGCCACGCTACGGGCGATAACCCATTTATACTATAAATATCTACGGACGGGACATATTGTTTCTAACAAACCATTAGGTTTATACCATTAGATATATAACACCTGCATTCTTGCCTCCTGTTTATTAAAGAAAAATGTTAATAACTTATTTAAGCGGTAGGCTGAGTTATTAAAATATCATCACAGTTTTAAACCCGCGTAATTTGCGCAAACATCCAGTAAATATGAAATTATTGATAATTCTTCTTAGTTTAGTTAGGAACTCATCTTTTGAACTTATTTCTAAAAAAAGTTACATCATACCCAGCGACCTACACCCCTCCTTCCTCCGGATCCATGGTTGAAGTCAGGCCCCTAATCGTACCAACCGAACGTAAAATTTGAAAATAATAATAAAGTATTTAAAAGCTATTAAATACGTAAAAGTGCATAATTTATCATGTATAATATTAGAATTATCTATATTAACCTATACATTGGAAAATATTTTTCAGGTCACAGTGTTGGTGAATTAGGGTGTGCTTATGCTGATGGATGCTTTACAGCCGAAGAAATGATTCTGGCAGCGTATTACCGTGGGCTAGTTTCTGTTCAGACACCTTTCATACGAGGTTCCATGGCCGCTGTAGGAGTTGGATATAAACAGGTTAATACCGCAATTCCACAATCAGGCAACCTGATTCAGCATTTATTTGATACACATACAACAAGTGAATTTATAGCCTTTGAATTAGTTCACCATCAAATAAAAAATGTGATTAGTGGCTATCAATAAATTTGTAACTTGGTTATTCCAATGTTTAGCTTTTAATGGGCATTATTTTCAGATGATAACGATGTGCCCACCAGAGATAGATATAGCATGTCATAACGGACCTGACTCCTGTACAATATCGGGGCCAGCAGAAAATATGAAGCAATTTGTTGCTTACTTAACTACTCAAAAAATATTTGCGAAAGAAGTTCCATGTTCTAACATTGCATACCACTCGCGCTATATTGCGAGCGCAGGTAGGTTTCTATTTTAAAAATAAATAACTTGTTTTAATTGTTATGGAAAAAACTTAGCTTGACTTAATAGAATGATAAATTTTTTACCTAAATGCTAGAAAAATATAATAAACTTAGCAACCCCGTAACCCCCTTGTGGGTGGAATTTCGTACCTCTACTCGCGAAAGGAATATTCCTACCAAATTTCAACTCGCTATGCCTTATGGTTGCAGAGATATCGTGATAAGTCAATATAAAGGTGGGAATCTCTTTTATATATATATAGATTAAGTTAGTTATTTGGGTTTTAGGATCAGAATTGCTGAAATATTTAAATGAAGTTATAAAAACTCCAAAGCCCCGCAGTTTGCGTTGGCTCTCAACATCTATTCCTCAGGCGAAATGGAACGAGCCTCTAGCAAGATTTTCTTCGGCTGAATATCATACAAATAATTTACTTGTAAGTATAGTTTTTCATTGTAACATTATCTTACGTTTAATTAAAAAAAAGAACTTTAAAATTTTAAAAGGGTACCAAAACATCAAATAGATCCATGGTATTTTTTATTAGAATTCGGTACTTTTTGAGGAGACTTCTCGTTATATACCTTCCAATGCTGTGGTGATAGAAGTGGCACCACATGGCTTATTGCAAGCTATTCTTAAACGTTCCTTGCCTGATACTTGTCGATGCGTCCCGCTAACTCGTCGTGGCCATTCAGATAACGTGCAACACTTTCTCGAAGCTATTGGCAAGTAAGTTAAGCCTAATACATAACAGTCTGCATTTTTCACATTATTTCAGCAATTGCTTCATGCGCTACTGTTTTCGGTTTTTATAATATTCACACAACTTTCGAAACTCATTTGATAATGCGACAAAAGATTTAGTAAAAAATATAACCAACTTCTAAATAAAAGAGCAACAATACACTATTACATAAGTAACCATTTTGATGTCCACGGCAAACAAAGTTCAAATCTCAGTTCCTCGGCTTTCAATACTTTGAAAAAAAATTAAAAATTCTGTTATACTCGTAATAATTATATACTGCTCATTGTAGTTTTGATCTGCGTAAAATGGACAAAGTAATGATGTTTAATTTCATAGAGGACTATATTTAGATACAATCGAAAATGAGTCATTGCATTAAAAATTTAAAAAATCAAGTCAGTTAGCGTTTTATACTTTATACATTTTTCAGGCTCTACATGGAGGGGTACAATCCTAAAGTAGATGTACTCTACCCGAAAATAGAATTTCCAGTTTCATCTGAAACGCCATCTCTATCCCATTTAGTGGAATGGGCACACCAGGAAAAATGGTAAGCATATCGTAGGAATTATCTGATAACATAAAATGCAGAGTCATGCGTGGTATACATCTATTAATAAGACCATTTTTCAGGAATGTACCACTTTTTGTGTCTGCTCACAGAAAAGTCACAGCTTCTTGTACGTTGATTTATTCGATTCATGACGAAGAAAACAAGTACTTAACAGGAAAAATTGTGGGAGGTGAGAAATCTAGTTTTCTGGCAATGTTAATATTTTATGTGATGCAATGTTTTATGTCATTTAAATGAATAGTATTTGGCAGAAGCCGTACTTATTTAAGCATATTTGGCTTGTTAATATTCGTAACAGCTGTAATGCCTTAAGGATGGGACATGGGCCATTTTCTTCCCAGTTCATAACATTTTTACTAGCTTTTTAAATTAATTTAAATGTTAACATTTAAGGTAGTTTTTTTAAGAAGATTTTATGCGAATTGTTTAAAATATAAATATAATTTACCTATGAACCCAATTCTATGAATGCAACTATGAATGCAACTCCTTCAATATTATCAATGTTACTCAGTCGTGCCATTTTTTAATTTGGTTTATAATTATTCGATAGTTAAAATTTCTATACAATTTATACAAAGTCTTTGTACTTCGTTTAATGGGACGAGCAATATATGGAGAATAGCCCATGTCCTTTAGGCAAATGAGTATTTTAATTTTAATTGCGCTAGTAAATATTTAATTAACTTAAATAATAGTAAATATTTAATTAAAAAAAATATTAGGTGATAAAAATTATTATTTTATCTTATTAAATATAAAAAACACATCGAAATGAATGCTTGCTAAACTACACAATATGAAAAAATACTAACTACAATATCTCTGAAAATTAAATTGGTAAATCGCGGCAAAACTCTTTGTTTTAAAATTAAGAATGCTTAACATTGCTGGAGTTATACTGTTTAATTATTCATTTAATCAGCATAAAACATTAACATCATGCATTAATATTTCTTAAAGAATAGGATAAGTCATATTCGAAATAGGACGGCGCTTTTGGACCGACTTCGCAAAAGAAGGAGAAAAAAAAACGTGCGCCCCAAATCGGAGCATATATTTTTTTAATATTTCCTCGTCGCTCATAGTTTAGCGATCCCAATTTGATCATCCTTTTTTTAAACGATAGGCACTAGCTGTCATGTGGTCCCATTTTCAAAATAAATTTCTGTTAAATAGTGTAATAAGGTAAGTGAGGTAACGTAAGATGTCATGTATGACACGTTTCAATGAATATAAGTGCGAGACAACGTGTCAAAGGCAAAAAAGGCCTAGTCAAGTAGTACAATTATATTAAACTATTTAAGTCTTCAGGCTTAGCTTTAGCCAACCTTTGAAATTTAACTGCACTTGGTTGTGAGTTTAGACACCGTAATTTTCTTATTATCTAAAATGTCTATTAAACTACTTATCAAAAAGTTATTTAAAAAAATGGGACTAAATAACAGCGAAAACCAATTGTTAAAAACAATAGGTTTTCGCTGTTATTGTTTTGTTATATAAACAGAATGAACAAAATCGTACTAGGAGCGGAGCAACAAGGTAAGTGTACGCTCCGAATTGAGTTTTGGGAAGTCGATCAAAAATAATTAATGTTTTCAGGAAAAAATATATTTCCCTTTTCCGCCGCATTGGTTGCCGCTTGGGATGTTTTAGCAATGACGACTGGTGTACCCAAAAAAATGATACCAGTCCAATTTAGTGATTTGAAATTTTACTCTCAACCAATTTTGCACGATCGGCGTCAATTGCGTCTATTCGTGTCACTGCAAAGAGGAACGGGACTCTTTGAAGTAAGTGATTAAAAAAATAATTGAATTAAATTTGGTACTTTATGTTTTTAATCACATTATTTTTGCCTTTCTTATCAACTATCAGGAACTCTTAAAGATAAGGATAAGTACAAGAAAAAAAAATAAGTGCGTTGCGCATCGGCTTTTGTTTAACGGCGAGACGAAGCGCGATGACCGCGAGGCGTAGTTATTTAATTTTTTTCTGCATTGAGCTATAATCGTGGTATCTAAAATATGAAAACATGTTAAAAAAACATATACGTGTTGGAATCATCCAAGTTCGTACGGAAAAATCCACTTCTGTTTCCACTTGCCTGTTGAAATATTTTTGATACACACGCTAGTCTCTTTTAAAGGTATGTGGTTACGAGACGTGCAGTACGTTTTAGTAATGGTGAGTGATATGTCCTAACCTTAAGAAATCCAGCGTAAGACACCGCCAGTACGCTCACCGCTCTAAGATGTTACTTATTCCGAGTAAGTACTGGCTACGGTGTCCTTTAAACCTAAATATAGTGGTGGTTCTTCACTACTACTTAATGGCAAAATAGGTACCGTGGTAGTACATTCGTGGAAAAAAATAATCTCAGGTGTTTATTATTAATAAAAAATTGAACGGTAACAATAAAACGATTCAAAAATAAGATTATTAATGAAAAAGGTTGATATTATAGTGCAAATATGATCTAACAGGTTATGGATAACCAGATAAAAGTTGTTACTGGTTACATTCAAGGAGAAATAGTCGAAGACTACAGTGAAATGTCAGAGAAAATCAACGTTAACAATGAATTAGACTTTAAATGTAATGATATATATCAGTTGTTACATAAAAGAGGTTACGACTACAGGTAAGAACCACACTATGATTTTACTGCTCGTTTTTAAGTAATTTTTAAAATTTTCTCATGAAATGAAATACATCATTTACAGCACATGGATTTTAAAAATTATGTCCATCTGGTAATAAAGATATGATCATAGTAACAATAACTACAAAAAGAGAAAATGACTTATGGTCTAGTTTTACAGTCGAAACTGATAGAAATATTAATATATTTACCTCCTTTTCTTTTTGTCGTTTGGTCGATTTGTTTAGAATCTTCAATGGAAACACATGAAATTTTTAGGCAAATCCACCAACAAATTTGGGAATTTTTTTTACAGTATCAATAATCTTCAGAAAGATATCGAAATGCGAATTCAAAAGGCCACCCAAGAAATTTTTCGGTTTTATTTTTCGTTAAAGCTCTCGTAATGGCGGACAAACCAATTCCCCTCACTGAGTCGAGGCAATTATTAAGTAATATTCGTATAATAAAATATAATATTTATTATCTCTGCTTAAAAAAAAAAAAGCAAAAAATAAAATATTTAAAAAACTATTTAATTTGAGTTTTGCGCTATACTTACTGTAAGTTTTTGATATTGCATGGCAATACTAAAAGGGAAGAAGTTTTCAACTTAGTAGTTATACTATTGATTATTATTGTTATGATTTGTTAACAAATCATATGTACTAACATTAAATTCACTGTAGCGGAGTCTACAGTGAACCAGTCCTTTCTCCTATGACTAGCTTAAAAATCTTTTTCATATGGGTCGATTGCTGCTTATGATGTAATTAGTTAATACTAAGCAGTAAAAAGCTATGTTTAGATTTTTTGAATAGATAATAATAAAAAAATGTACATATATTATTATTTTTTTATAGCGGAACAGATTTAGAGAATTTAAAATCCGGATATATTTTGAAGAAGAATTTATTTGCAGACTAGATATTATTAAAAGATTTTTCAAATCAAAATCAAACTGTCTATTATATATTTTCATACTTTATAATATATTGTTATTTTCAGGGGCGATTTTCAAAATATCCGTAGAGCCAATCACTTCTTTACGAAAGCACATCTATACTGGCGCAACAATTGGGTTACTTTCATCGAAGGTATGCTGCAACTCAGTGCGCTAAGATATCCCTATGACTACGTTGTAGATCCTATGTACATAAGAAAAATTACCATCAATACCGAGAAACAATTATATAGTTATGATACTTTAGAGGGAGATGAAAAAATCACTACTGCTATTGTTTCCGATACACACAATGTTATAAGGTAATTTGTAATTATCGTATTGTTAAATTTAAAGTTAAGTTTCGAGCGTGTCAAGTAAGGTAGAGTACATTGTTTTCAAACTCACTGAGAGGTACTTCCTCAAAGTGATATAAGTGTACTCGCCCACTTCGGCATGCTCAGACCACAAAGTGGAGGCTTCAAACGAAGATGTCTCCTAGGCCTTCAATAACACTCACAAGGCCCACTATTGTGTTTTCATGGGGGATTTAAAACTGCCCCCGTAGCCTAGTGGTATGGGCGTGTGCTTTAGAAACCGGAGGTCGTGGGTTCGAATCCTGCGGGGAGTCAAAAAATTTTCTTTGTTGTTTTCTAGATGGTTAGGGCAATTTGGGCCGATCATTGTCTGAAAAGTAAGATGATCCATGCGTCGGATGGGCACGTAAAAAGTCAGTCAACTCACCAACCCGCATTGGACCAGCGTGGTGGGATACGGTCCAAACCCTAATGGATAGAGGTATGTCAGGGGGAGGCCTATGTCCAGCAGTGGACTATCACAGGCTGATGATGATGATGATGATGGGGGATTTCAATGCCAATGTGGTGTGTTGGTAGTCGAAATCACAGGGGATGGATGCTGGTCAACTTCATCAAGAAGGGAGAGGTCATCTTAATCAATTCATATTTTAACAAGAGGCTTCACAGGAAGTGGATATTGCAGAGTTCCGATACTGTGACAAGGTACGAGATATACTTTATCAGTGATGTCTCTGTGATAAATAGGATCAAGACTGGAATTATTCACCGACTGGTGAGAGGCACCATGAATTTGAGTTTCCAGAGAGAGCGCGTTCACTTGGTAATGTCTACTCTTCAACCTAACTGCCGGCAAATCGAGACAAGCTCTCAAAAATTCCAAACGGAATTAAAAAACCGATTCGATGTCCTTAACATGTCGGAAACCACAATGGCAGTTGACGAGGTCCTATTTGCTGTGGTGGGCTGCATACGGGACGTGGGTAAAAAGTTTTGCTGGAGTAAGCGTACTGGCGGGAAGTCGAAACTCTTTAATGAAACCCTTAATCCTATGGAGGACCGTCGACTGCATGAGAAGACCACTTCAACGGATGCAATTTTTTTTTCAAATTGGATCCGCAAACTTATGCGACAAGACCTTTGCTGCTCAAATATGCAATGAATTACTGAAGCGATTGAGCAGAATAGAGGGTCGAAGGTTTTTGTGGAGAAGCTCGGAAGAAGCCATTCGTCTAAGCTGGTGAGCTTTAATGAGGTTATCCTGGCTCTTAAGCAGCTTAAGGGAAAGGCTCCTGGAAAGGATGGAATCCCGACCAAGCTGCTTCGAGTAGGGGACGACCCTGTTCTAAGCGAGTTGTAAAATGTGACTTTTGGTTTTATTCTGTCCTTAAACAGGGGCTTTCTGCCAAGGCATGACTTGACGACGTTGTTCTGTTCTTTAAGAAATGTGACAACACCCTATTCTAGTATTACGAACCGATCTCGCTTTTAAGCAACAAATATAAGCAAACAAATATAAGGGTGATGTCACGAAAAATCACCGGTAACAAGTTAGACGAATTCCAGCCACAGGAGCAGGCTGCGTTTCGCAGAGGATTCAGCATCATACATATACACCATGAAGCAAGATGTACAAAAGACTCATGAGTACACCCAGCCTTTGTGTCGTGCCTTTGAGGACTCTGCAGAAACCTGGGCTGTCCTAGAACGTCTCCAACGATGTCAGGTTGATTATCAATACGTCGAGGCGCTGAGAAGTCTGTAGTGCTGCGTTTATGTCCGTCCTGATTCCGAGGGATCAAACGAGACCGTTCAAAATGCATCGATGAGTATGACATGTTTTTTCCCGAAACTAGGAAGACGTTTTCAAGACCTTGTACTGGATATGGCATAAATATCAATGACGAGAGCCATTCGCATCTCCATTTCGCGGACGATATCCTTATATTGGCTCACTTAAGTGAATGCGCCTAACGCATTGTTCCGAGGATTAACTGACAAGATGAAAGTCATCAAACAAAACGTCCACCCGAGGCCGGTCCATGTTAATGCTGTTACTCTCAAAGTTGTTGATGAATATCTACCGGCTACCTTGGGCACATATTGTTGTTGATTGGGTTTCAGGAAACTAAATCACATTGTCACGTCGTCGGTGTCGCAGACTTTGAAGACAAAGTGATGGCATACAGGGTCAAAACGTATCCATGGTCATAGTTTCTTTATCGGATTAAATCGTAATGAATTTTTGCATCAAAGAGCTACTCACCGACATAGTACTAAAGATTAGCTCGTTGAAGTAGCAGTAGGCCGATCATATAGTTACAAGAACAGATGGCCGATGGGCCAACAAGGTTCTGGAGTGGAGGTCACGTTTAGGAACATGTAGCGTTGGTCGACCTCCGACCAGGTGGTATGCCGATCTTCATGCAGTGACTGATTCTAGTTGGCAGAGAAACAAGGAATCGGTTATCTTGGCGTTCATTGCAAAAGGCCTACGTCTTATGATAATGATGTTGAAGGCCAAGTTTGATGCAAAGGTCATCTCTGGTAGGCAGCGTTCGAGAAGCTACGCCATACGCGAGCTATGTTCGCTGTTTCTGTGCGTGATAGTGCGAGTTTTTATTTTATGGTTAAAGAAATGAGACGAGCAGGAGGTTAACCTAGTGGTAAATGATACCTTCTCTGCCCATAAGAAAAGCAGCCAAACACGCTACAAATCTACTCACCGCCCTAAGACATGAGACGTTATGTATTGTTTACAATGCAGTTACACGGGTAACGGTGTCCTTCAAACCGGAAGACAGTAGCGTTTATACACTACTTATTTGCGGCAGAAATTGGCACCGTGGATTTTCTTCTCCTGATAGTCCCCTTGATGAATATGGGATTTACCTCCTCTAGGTAAAAAAGCGAATGCAGGCATTCGCAATACAACGATAACCGACATAGCTTCCACTATTTGCAAAGTAAAATGGCAAAGGGCCGGCACTATGAACTGTTTGGGATAAAAGGTGACAGCCGCGTACTGGTTACCGCAGTGTGGGATGACTCCCTTGGAGTTTAACCAATGCAAATATGCAGGCAGTTGGTGGCGTCTCGTCGCCAAGATTCCAATGCTAATCAGAGGGCTTTAAGTGGCTTAAACAATGAAGATGAAATTGCTTGGCTAATAATGATTGTATTTTAAAAAATTCTGTATTTTTTTTTATTAAAAGTAGGAATTTAAAATAACTTTTTTTTAAGGTGCGGGGGCGTTGTCATAGAAGATATTAAATTTCGTGTGCGACGTCAAATTAAATCAGAAAGAAAACTAATGACCTTGCAATTTGTTCCTTTCTTTGAACAGGCCGAAATGGATGTTAGTAAAAAAATATTTTATACTACCTTTTTTATTTGATGCACTTGTCTCTAAATCAATCGCTTTTTTTAGATCTACACAAATTTTCTCCTGTTTCTACAAATTGTAGAGGAGAATCTAAACAAACAGTCCATAAATATTTTGCAATTGTGTGACACGCAAGATAAAGACAATATAAGAGAACTTATTCTGCATCTGAGTGACATTTTAAATATAGATATAAATTACAGAACAATAAACAGGGCAAAGGTTTTGCAAGGAGAAATCGACTCTTTCAAAGATGTTGATTTAGCTTTAACTTCATATTTGTCTTATGACGAAATGGTAAAAAAAATATTTCGATTATTTTTATTAATTTGATTCATTACCATAATATTTTTTTATAATTTTTAGCTATGCAAGGTTTTACAACGTGTTATCTCTAAAAACACGTTCCTTATAAATACAGAAATTGCGTCTGATAAATTGGAACAAAGACAGTCTCTCATTTACCAAATTGTCAGTGCACGAAATATTCAAAATCACCGTTACGAACTAATACGCTGGATGCCAAAATCTTGTTCAGTTTCCAAAAGTGCTTTTAAATTGGTTACACCGTCGGATATAGCCTTTATATCATCTAAATTATCATCCTTACCCAAGAACCGCAGGTTAAATATCATTACCTTATATCCCCCCATGGATGGGCTCAAGAAATGTGTTCAAGGATGGAGACAGGAACATGAAGAAATTTACGTGATAATGCTGAGAAACATTACCGAGAACATTGAAGGACTTCCAGAAACATTTGTAACATTCACTGTATTAAACGACGTAAGATAATTTTTATAAATAAATCGGTTATATTAAATCCAACAAAAAATATTTAAAATAAAAAAATATATTTTCAGGGAAAACTAGGTAGTGAATTCTTTATGCTTTTGCAACCAAATAAGTATCCAGCCCATGACATTACACTGCAATGTTCCCATATTGGAAATTTAAAAGCATTACAATGGATTGAAATGGGTGATTCGAGGGATTCCGGGATAGAAGTAAAAGTAGGCATACTTTTATTAAGGTCTTATTTTAAATGAATTCGAAACACAAAGATAGTTTTCAGGATTTTTAACAAAAATTAAGTTTTCAATGAAACATTGAAGTCTTCTAATGGTTAACAAGACGACTAAAATGTTCTGCTGGTGTTGACGCTTCACCAATGATAAATTAAGCGTACGATTCCACAAAATTGATAACAACTGTTGGAAATAATATTGCACACCACTTACATTAATAACAATAATAGCTAAAGTATTCTTAAAGAGGAAAATAGCAATATTTATAGGTCCCTGGTATGCCTTTATAATCGAGAAATTTAAACCCAAGGAGTGGATAGCGACGCCTTGAGGAAAGCTCATGGACGGAGTGCTCTATATTCCTTGATGTGTATAAACCTGTAAGGCACTAGCTGTGCACGGCTTTTCGACAGCAAATAATTGTTGTTGACGACTTTAAAAAGTGCCCATATAATGATATCACTAATTACGTAATTTTGCGCCAAAATACATAGACAGAATTTTGCATTTTTAGTATAGTTATTTATTATTTATGTGATCACTATATGTATTTAGTCGTGATATTATCGATTCTATCGTTTATATATTTTGTTCCCGATAAAAATATCTGCTTGTTAACAGATTGCGGCAATAATATTATTATCTTCGAGCTTCTCCAGGGTTATTAGTTATTTTTGCCTTGGTGGTATTGCTGCCTACGATTTTACGACCATGATTTGCATGCAAAATGGAATTGATTGTATCCTAGTGTGCTTACTAGAACTTTTAAATTATCGAGGGCTAGTTAGCCGTTCTTCGCCATTCTCACTAGCCAATTATAAACCTATGTTAAATAAAACTAATAGGGTCGTTAACTAAGCCTAAGTTATATGCCCCTTCCCCTTGAGTATTGAAACTCTGAGAGTCAGCTGACATAGTTTTAACCTCGAGGCTATGCCAATCAACTACGGTTTTGATCTGAGGAAGTTTTTAATTTTTACGCTCTGTAGTGAGTGCTTTTATGGTTTTTATACTTTATGAACTATCAATGTGAAGCCAAAGATATACACATTTGTAAATACCAATATTTATTTAAAAAAATCTAAGTATCAAGAATCAATCTATCAATAAAATAAGAGATGTTTTTTTTACGCCGAGTGTACCATAATTATTATACAAATTTTGTGACACAACTTTTGTTTAAAATCTGTGATTTGTAATTTGATTTTAAGCATATGTATGTGTATGTTTTTTAGTATTCAGTTAATTTTTTATTTTTCATTTTCATCTCCTATATCTCTTTAAAAAAATAGGTACACTATGCGGGAATGAATAACATCGACATTCGGAAATGTACTGGAATCTTGCCATCAAACGAAATGCAAAACAAAGTTGGAGTAGATTTTAGCGGATTAACAAAGAGGTAAACTTTTTACATTGACAGTTTTCTATCGTTTTGCATGATTTTACAACTTCAATAGTTCCTTCTATTTGTAGTATTATTATAAATATGGAATTCTTATCAACACAGTGGATTGATGAGTAATGAAAACTATCGAGTCAGTAACAAGTCGTGTCCGTATGAAATTTCGCTTTCGGTTTCGGTTTCAGACGAGTTTCGGCCATAAATCTAGTTTCGGTCGCAATTTTAGTTTCGCTAGATTTGGCCGAAACTTTTGCCAAAACCGAAACTGCATTCAGAAGTTGTCATGTTATCAAAAATTCAAAATTAAAAGGAAATTGTAGCGTAAGTAAGTGTATCGAATTTAGATGCGTCAATTTCAGTTCTGATAACCAAGTTACCTAAAAGAAATTAAGATTCTTTAGAACGACGAGAAGGGATCAAAAAGTAATGAGAACATCATAAATATACTCCTTGGTCACAAAATAAAAAACAAACACTGCAAGTCATAGCTCAGATATTTGTTATTTTAATTAAAAAATGTTTGATTCTTTTTACTATTTTTGTGTGTTAAATGATATTATTGCTGCAATGACTGCTTGAGAGATAACATACTCTAGTATTGAACTATTTGCATCAGGCTATTTCAGACTGTTAAAATATGATGTTGTATGTAAAAATTATTGAAAAAGGAAATAAAATCCTGCTGAGTTTCTAACGCCGGTGGTTCTCAGGTCACAGGTTTCCATTTCTAAACTGGTCATAGTTTATTTGACAATCAAAAAGAAAGTGTTTTAAATAAAGATCATATGGTGTTCAAACCATATTAATACAATTTTTTAAAATCAAAAAAATCTCAGCAAGATGGGTGCCGAAAATCAAAAACCAAATCGACCTGACCTTTCGAAGATTTTGTAGGACAAGTTATAAGAAGATTCTGAAAACATTTTGTCCTGTTTCTCTCTTGTGTCTCGTTTAGTAACAGTGGATGAAACATGGGTTCATCCTTTTGATTAGGAGAAAAAACAGAATAATTCGCAATGGAAACGGCCATCCTCACCAACCCCGAAAAATTTTCATCCCGTAGCATCGCCTGGCATGGTAGACTCAATCTTATGGAAGCCAGAAATGACATTGTTGATTGATAACTTGAAGCGTTGAACCACTGTTACAGGTTATAATGCAGAATTAAATCTCAAGTTGAGAATGCCGTCAATGATAAAAAAATAAACATCGTAGGGGTGTACTGTTGCGTCTCAATATCGCACTCCCACATAGGTTGGCAGGAGCGATGGCTGCCATTCAGCAAGCTGGCTTCCAATTAGTTGAGCATCCCCTTTTTCACCTGATCTGGCATCTAGCTGTTTTTCAACTTGTCACCAAATTAACGCTGGAGTTGGTGGGTAAGGGAAACATGTAGAAAAATAAATAATTCAGTTGTCAATCCTCAATATATTCTATCTTATTCCCACTACTTTTTAATCCCTTCTCGGAACTACAAATACAAAACAAAGTATTAATTTATAAATATCTGAAAATACCAAACCTTAATAAATAACGAAACAGAAACAATAAGTAATTTCTTTATTTGGCTTTGAGAATTTAATTAACAAAAATAATTGCTTTACTTTTAATTTTTTTACATTAGATTTTATCAACTTAAATAAATCATTACCAGAAACTTAATACACTGTGTCTCTATTCCATGTCTTACTAAATGTAGAATTATGGGTTAAAGTCCAGTATTTTAAGAATTTTGATACTTAACCATGTAAGTTTCGGTTTCGGTTTCGGCCGGAAAACCAGTTTTGGTTGGATTCTAATTTCAAGATTATTGTTTATAAATAGTGGACATCGCGTTATGGGTCTTGTGAATGGTGGTGCAGTAAGCTCACGAGTATTTGTGCGTCCTGATCTGCTTTGGCCTGTACCTAAATTTTGGTCATTAGAAGATGCTGCAACTGTACCTCTTGCGTACAGTTTTGCCTTTTACTGTCTTGTAAGTAGAAGTAACATGACATAATTAAACTGTAAAAAGATATCACGAAGTTTAAATAAGCCGTACTGAACTAAATCTATGAACTGAAAACAACACAGATTTTAAAAGTAAGATTTTAAATATTTACGAATTGCATTCTTCTTCTTTCTACTTTATACAATATGGTTTAGTATCAGATCATCTCGGTACAGATATCTTTCAACAATAAAAATCATTATTTAATGTTTCTCCTGTTATTGTTTAAACATTAAATGAGATCCATATTTTAATCCTCTACATTTCAGTGCATCCGTTACAAGCTTTATCCTGGTATGGATGTACTAGTACATGGAGGAGCAGGAGCTTTAGGTCAAGCTGTAATAGCAGTTGCATTAGGCAATGGATGCAATGTTTTTACTACTGTAAGCGATGTAAGAAAGAAAAGGTTCCTGCTCAGGCTATTCCCAGAACTTAAAGGTAAATAATATTTATAATATAATATAATATATAAATAATAGTAGTAAAGTTAATATTATTTGTATTAACTATTAAGTTAAATTAATGGCAAACGATTTGGTTAAAGATAAGTTATTTTTGTTAAAACAGGTAATGAACAATAATATTTCTTAGACATCAGACCTTACCTGATTTTTATATTAAGTTTGACGTAAAAGATTTTATCTCTATTGTTATAGATGTCAACATTGGTAACTCTCGTGACCATACGTTTGGAGATTTGGTATTAGAAACTACAAAAGGAAAAGGCTGCGACGTAGTTATTAGCTGTGTCCCTAGCGACTTTAAAAATGTTAGTTATTTTTTCGATATTCATCCACTGAAGATGTACTTAATTTTATTTTAATATTTCGTATATTTTAAAAGGTATCGCTGCGGTGTACTGCAAAGTTAGGCGTTATGTTTGACGTGGAGCATATCACAGCCCGAAGCGCATTTTCGTATGGAATGCACTATTTGTCCAATGACAGAACTTACACAATTTTAGATTTTTCATCGTTTCTGCGAGAAAGTAATGATAAAGTACAGGTATGTGTAATTGTATGAGTAGCAAAATATATGAGGACATAAAGCTCAATTTGTTTGTTGTTACTGCTCGAACAAATAAGAACACGACACATATAAGAAGTTTCTTTTTTATGTTTTTGTCAAAATATATCTCAACATTTAGTATATTTAAAATTAATTGTTATTGTTATTAAAAGTTAGAATTATTACGGATTTACGCGTTTATTTTACATTTTTTAACTCCCGACAATTCGAACACTTTCCAGCGGCGTAGTCACGGGTAGACCTCTCAGTCTACAAATGTAAATTAAAATGTAAAATAAACGCGATAAAATCCTAATAATATTTGATTTAATAATGATATAATATTCGCAAGCAATAGAAATAATTAATTGTTATCTGTCTTGTCTTTCCTAAAGAAATGTTATTGCAATTTATAAATAAAAAGACTATTACGAACCGCAATACATTTATTAACATTTTGGCCTTAACTTTATTTCTGAAGTTTCTTGAACTTTGCAATGATTTCCTTCACGGGATAAACCGATTTTTTTTAAGTAGCTTAAGGAACAAAACAGGCGAATGTTTACCTGATGGTAAATAATACTCACTCAACTGGTATTTGTGGCGGCGTATGACCACTGACAAGGGCTTGAACAGTTGGGCGTTAAAATACAAATAAAAATTTAGATGAATGCAACCGGTTACTTTATATAAATATAATATATTGTTTATAAATTATAACTTTTGTTCTAGTTTTTATGATTTCGTACTAAAATTAACATAATTAAATTAAAATAGTAAAACAAAGATATTTTAAACAGAAACTGCAATTATTGATGTCTGAGGGTATAAAGCGTAGTTACGTGAGGCCGCTTTCACGAATAGTATATTCAGCGATGGAGGCACCTCGCGCTTTTCGTCTCTTGGCCGCTAGCCGTCACCGCGGCCGTGTATTAATTCAACTCCAAGAAAACACTCAACACGGTTTTGAACTACAATTTGAATCCAGGTAAGGAACTAAATTACAACGCTTATCAATAAAATCTATGAAAAATAAAAGAGGGATGTTGTTAACCATACAATGGTTATTTGGTCGTACATCGGAAGAATTATTAGCGAATTAAGACCTTGCATGAAACATAAGTGCTGAAATTTTCAAAAAGTCATGGAGCATGAAATTTAAATAAATTATTTGTCTTTGTAATAAAACTCTGTTTAAAAAAACAAACTTCTTTTATGTTTCCATTATCTCAACTTTTTAGATTCAATAAATTAAATATACATCAAAAACAAATAGTTAAATAAAATTGTTACACATTAACAAATTTATTAAAAGAGAGGTACACAGTCAGTTTCCTAAATAACAGGAAAAATTATAAAATATGGCAAATTACACAACGCAATATGCTTGGCTTCTAAGCCACCTCTTTTTCCAGAAAAACAATTTACCCACTGAGTAACTGCGATTTGATCACATTATTTGACAAATGTGTTATTTTGTTCGTTGGTGACTTTAAATTCAAGGAATTTAAAAAGCAAAAGCCATGTCTAACAATCGATATACGCAGATTTTGTTCGTATCCAGAACTGATTATATTATTTAACTGCCCAACTTGCGCATGAATTTTCATGTTTTAAATGCTTATTAAGGGATAACCGAAATGATATCAGGAATATCGTCTAATTTAGCATTCTGTTATGCCACTTTTTCAATTTAAACTTGTCAATTTTTTTTTTTCTTTTTCATTAATATTTTTTGTTTATTAGTAGACTTATATTTCTTTTAGGCTATACTGCCAATCAGACCTAAGCCAGCTAATATGGTGCAACAACCATGATTTTGGTGTACGCGTTGCTGAAAGGTTGGTGCAACGAGGAGCTAGAAAAATATATTTATACGACTTAAAACGATCCGTATACGTTGATTACGTCGTCAGGTATACTCCGACATCGCATTAAAAAGTTTTGTATATTTAATAATTAATGCATTACAGATCAATCGAAAAACTCGGAGCTAAAATTAAAATTTGTGCAGATTCACTTAGTTGTAAAGAAGATTTATTGGCTGCATTAAGAGATTGTATTACTTTAGGCCAGATAGAGGGAACTTACGTGATAAATTAAAAATACGTGTGCATCATTTGATATGTTGAAAGAATTAGACCTATGTACAAGGGAATTATGCCAGCATTTAAGGTAGTTATTTTCAGCAAAATATTTTTTTTCGTTTCTGCTTCACAGTAACGAGTATAATGTCTTGTCTATATTAATTTACGAAATACATAAAAAAATGTACTTTTTAAATCACCAGCAATCATTTTTTTTAGATATTTTGGAGTAATATCCAATTGTGACAGTAAAGGTATGCGCACTTGTACCAATAGAGCGGACATAAAATTACCTGTAACGTTTTTGAAGTTGCATGTACCAAAAGAGGTAAATTAAGCTGTCTCAGATTGAAAACTAAACTTTTACCTATTTTGATTATTGAATCTAAATAAGTAAAAGTTTATTATGTAGTAGTAGTTTAGTAGTAGTTTATAATTGAATACACTACCGCTTTAAGATTTAGATATTATGGATTATGCTTATATTGATGGTTTATTTTTTTAATTAGGATCACCGAATAGTATCTAAGTTATTGCTAAGCAAATATTAAGTTTTCGATATCTATTGGGATTTTTTTATTAATGATATTAACATTTGGTCTTTTTAGAAAACGTTAAATGAACAAGACGCCCTGGATTCATTTGAACATGCTTTGAAGTCTAATAGAACTATTTTGTTAGCTAACTTGCATTTAAAAGAATCAAATTCTTTACTGAAAGGAATTGAATATTTTACAGGTAAAGTAATAGCATTTTTTTATTCAACGTGTGCTCTAATCATTTAGGCTATAATGAGCAGTTATGAACGTCAAAAATTTGCCATTTATTTATTTATTCTTTATGCACTAAAAGTTATAGGCATTTTCTCCCAGTCAACCTTAAGGTGGTGCAAAGATAATAGGTGGGGAGGTGATATTGATACATATTGCTATATATATATATATTTAATATTAGCATGTACAAAATTTGGTAAAGACATTTTTTACCAGGGGATTCGCAAGAGCAGAATATAAACTTTATCCACACATCTTGGTCCTCAATAAGCTTCAATCGTTGCGTTTGGCCGTTATTTAGTTTATTGTGCATTCTGGTATAAATTTGGGTAGCTCTAGGGCTCAATTCGACCCCTGCGAGGCCTAATATCTTTTTAGCAAACATGTGAATACGTTTACGCGCGTGCATAATGTTTTTAATATATGTGTAGTGAGGAGGAGCGAAAATTTCCGTTTTATTAAAAATACCACGTGAATATTCCCGTGATTCCAGATAAAAGATTGCCCTAATAGCCGGATATTGAAATATAAATATTGTGTTCAAACCAGCTGCAAATCCTCACAACATATGTCCATAGGACATAAGGCTGTAAAATTACGCGTAAAAACTATTTTTGCTGTTGCTTCGTAATCTTGTGTACGGCAAAGATTGCATTACTTAGTTTCTTTGAAAGGTTTTCAATATAAGCCCCACTGAATCTTGAAATCAATATCCGAATATCCGGCAGAGTATAACGCAATTTGTAAAGACAATTAATTAATTTGATTTTACTACTTGTTTACTATATCATAAACTATATCATCGAAGTTGAAATTGTACACCTCTTGTTCCAGGTATAAAATTATTGGAGGACATAAAGGAAAGCGCGACCTTATCAGATTTTAAAATAGATCTGGATAAATTACAAATTGTTACTACTTACTTACGTGATGTACACAACTTATGTTTTACCGAGCAAGAAGTACAAAATCTCACCGTTCAAAGGTTTGTTGTGAGGTTTTTACGAAATTAATGATGTAACGCAAGAAAAATAATCATATACTCTTACCTTTTTATATATATTTACACATTACAAACTGAAGTATCATTTATTTCTTTAGAATTAAAGAAATTCAAGAAGATATGACTGATTTCGGATTTAAAAAAACTAGAGGGTTATCAACATTTTATTCGTATGTCGATTCCGATGAACTTTTAGCAACAACAGAGATGGTATTTTTGCCAACTCAAATCCAAAACTCTACTATGGTAAGCCTATAAAAAAGCTTGAAATCATCTTATTTTTGTTGAGTATCGTGTAATAACGTTACCTATACAATAATAGTAATATTTATGATTCGGTTCTTTCAACAATTTTCAGCGTGATGATGAGTTTGACACGACACAGACTTACTTGTGCATAATACCCGGCTTAGAAGGGCACCATGAACGTTTCAAAATACTTTGCCAAAGGCTCAAAATCCCGGCAATTGTGCTGCAACCAGGTCTTGAGTGGCCAAATGAATCTGTTTCTGATTTAGCTCAGCGATTTACAAAGGTAATCACTTAAATTACAAAGAAAAACCTATTAAAGTGTTTATTAGTATTTACAATTAGCATTAAATTATTTTTTTTACCGTCTTCTTTAAAGAAGGAGGTACTCTAGCATATGTTTTTTGTATATGTTACCTCGTTGCTTCGCTCCTAGCGTTCCTGTTTTGTTATTTCTTTTTTTAATATCTATCATAAGCTGCCATTTAGTTCCATTCTTAAAAATAATTGTGATAAGCAGTTTAATAGGTATTTAAGAAATAAACAAATTTAGTTCACCAAAAATAATAATAAATAATAATAATAAATAAAAATCTTTATTTAAACTAAAGGTACAGCATTCATACACATTAAGCAAGATACGTACAATACTATAAAACATGTATATATTGTTTAATTTGAGTGAGCAATAAACATTTTGGCCCTGATTTGCGTTCGATCAATGACCCTGCACTAGGCCTGTAACCTGTCTTGCAGAGATCAGTATCAATGATTTCCTGGTCCTTAAGTGTTGGATTGATTAGTATATTTATGTAAATTACAATATGGTAAAGAGTTGGAATGTATATAAGTTTTTGTAATGTTGGGACAGTGTACTGCATGTGTTAGTGGGGTTATTTATTTGAGTGTCATAAGTAGATTTTCGGACTGCTGGTAGTTAAGCTGCATTAAATATTCAAATATCATCTTTTTACAGGCATAGTTGTTTAGAGAAGTATGCAGTGAAGTATAAAAAGTTTACGCACTGAGAGTAGTTGGTTGTCCGCATAAAGTTGGTTCGTGGGGTATAGGTAGGGTTTCTTTATTATTACTTTGAGTACAGATCTCTGCGCCCGCTCTAAGGGGATCATAGTTGATTTGTGTGCGCCTCCCTAAGCTGAGATACAGTAAGTGAGTAACGATTGACCTATTGAAAAATAGACTGTTTTGAGAAGTTTCGGGTCACAAATATTTCTTAATCTCCTAAATACCCATACGAGTTTATGTATACGGCCTGATACAGCATTTAAATGGTGGTGCCAATTTAGGTTAGTGTCGAGGTGTATTCCAAGACACTTTATCACTTCAACTTTTGTTACAGTGGGGCAAGCACAGTCATTTCTGCGTGTAACAATATCAAACGAAGTTTTGAGATTAGTATAGGAATTGATACCGTGTCAAAGGCTTTAGAAAGGTCTAAGAAAATACCCAGACATTTTCGTTTGACGTCAAGATTTTTGACAACATAGTCAGTTAGGGCGATAACTGCATCCTCAGTTGACCTACCTTTCCTAAAATCGTATTGTGAGTCTGCCAAAATTTGATTATGTTCCAAAAAGCTAGTCAGTCGTTTGTTAATAATTTTTTCAAATATTTTAGACAAACTTGGTAGTACAGATATAGGACGGTAGTTGCTTATGTCGTTTCCATCACCTCCTTTATGTATTGGACTTACGGTTGTGATCTTAAATGCCTTAGTAAAAGTACCAGTTTCGATTGCTAGGTTAAAAAGTTTGGTCAATATGGGAGCGATGCTATTTTTTGCCAGTTTTAATATCTTAGGTGGTATGTTGTCCCACCCAGCAGCTGAATCGATATTGATGTTGTTAATAATTGATATGATTTCTGAGTCGTCTGTGGGTAGTAATACTAAAGAGTGGAGAGAATGCGACATTCCTACAGTAGCTTTCTCATTTACTATTCCTGTAGATAATTTGATTTTTTCTGCTAATTGATACCCCACGTTGACAAAATATTTATTTACAGCATCAATGGAATTTTGCGGACTTTTATGTATACTTAGGAGGTCATCTGGTTCATATCTGGGTTTATTCAAATTTGCTAGTTGTTTAATTGTTCTCCAAGTATTTTTAGGATCATTAGAATTTTTAAGAAGTTCGCATGATTCGTAATTGTTTTTAAGGGTTTTCAACAAATTACTAAAATACGTTCTGTATCGAGTGTATGATACTTTTAAAATCTCATTGTGAGGATTTTTAAAGTATGCATTTTGTCCCTGTTACGAATACATTTTATAAGTCCAGGAGTAATCCAGGGTTTAAGATGTCTTTTTGACTTGAAGTGGTGACGCGTTTTATATTGCGGGATATACAGTCTGATATGTATTTAATCAAACTATCAGCAAGTAGGTTAGAATCATGGTATACTTGACCTAAATCCAGGACATTAATTTCATTGGTAACGTTGCACCAGTCAACTTTGGAAAAGGTTTTATGAGAATTGCTTATATTGGTTTTACTTATTACTAAAATAACCGGTTTATGGTCAGTAATAAGTGTGTTAACGACAAAGGTACTACAGGATTGTTTCGTCTTTAATAATACATGGTCAAGGCAGTTGTTTTCACGAGTAGGAAGTGTATGAGCTGGTAGAAACCCTAATTCTGCAGTTAGGTTTAAATAAGGAGCTGCATTTCTGTCTGAAGAGTTTGAACTTATGTTGATGTTGATGTCGCCAATAATAACAATATTTATAAAAGTTTTAAGACTGTTAGCAGTGGCTTCTAGTGATGATAGGAAAGTCTCCGTGGAGTAAAATGAGGGCGACCTGTACAAAACGATAATCGCTGTTCTAAAACTATGTTTGATAACAAGACAATTTGCACCCACGAAATTTGGTTCTTCAAAGGTACAAACAATGCCAAGTTTTATGTAAATAACAATGCCGTCATTCTGGTTTTTATTGTTTCGCGTGAAATGTTGACTGTAATTCTTTAACAGCGGTGGTGGTTTACTTTCAGTTATCCATGCTTCCGTTAGAATAATGAGATCACACTCAAAACCTAATCTTGTGGAAAGTAATTCGATACGTGGAAGATTCTTGTAGATGCTGCGTATGTTTAGGGTTATAATTTTTAGTGATGACTTAATATCTGTGCTGTTAATTATAGAACCACAGTCTTCAGGATCTATTAAATTGACACTGGAGGTAGTGATATGGTCAATATCAGCTTGAATATCGTATTGATTTTTCTCTTTTTATAATGTTAGTTAGGGACGGGTTAATACGTTTTTGACTTTGTTTTAAAAATATTTTGTACCAATTTTTTAGATTCATGATATAATTTGACACATCTGATTGCCGAGATAACCCTAAAGTTTTGGCTAAGATTAAGGTTTTGTTAGTGTAAAATTGTCTCGAGTATGATGGTGAAGATATAGTTGTGTATTTTTTTGTGTTGCTACTTGTATGAGATTTTGTGGAGTATGAAATATAACGAAACACGGAAATATAAATAATCAATATTGTACAAAATAGACTATTAAAACAATTATGAGAAGTATAAGATAAGTAAACAATAAATTAGAAAAAGGTTCTCCATGGTTAAACGAAACTAGAACAACATATTGTTTTAAACAGGACAAGGTGAGAATTATAAAATCAATAATTGGATATAGGGCAAAATTGTTATAGCTAATAAACGAACGCCAAATAGATATTAAAAGACACAGAATTATAAAAACAATGACTAAGATGTGTGAAATACAAGCAGTTATTGTTCCGATTTTAAAGAGTCTAAATGCACCTCGTTTTTTATAAGAATAGCTGGAGTTCCTTCCGATTTTCTTAAATAGACGCGGACCATTTGATGTCCAACAATATTTGAAACTTTTCTCCTTAGCGGTTGGCGGGCAAGTAGTACACCCTTCTAGCTGTAACATGATGATGATACGAGATGTTCTGCTATGTAAACATTATTACAGATGGTAGTTAGTCCAATGTGAGTTGTGTTAAGCTTATTATGGGGGTTATTTCTGTTGAAGTTCCTATTTGCAACAAGTAAGTTGTTCTATATTGACTACAACTTAGGTCAACGACAATAGGTTTCAATGTCCTCTTGCCTGGAGCTCGATATATATCACGGATATCCGAGGGCTTAACTTCAACTTTTAAAACTTTAAATGTACTCATAACAATGTTCGTAATGGACTCCCTGTTTTCCGTTCCTGTATTGGAATGTTTCGTATTTCCACAGAGGCTCTGTTATTGTTTCGTTCTAGTTCCTCCGCCTTTTCTTCCAGAATCTGTATGTAGTTTCTGTTATTTAGGCAATCTTTTGCCAAGTTATTATGTTTCTCCTTCAAATCTTCTTGTTGGCCCAAAATAAATTCAATTGACTTTTCTAAGTCACTAAACCGTTTTTCAATGCTACATAATTTATTCTCTAATCTTGTAAACTTAATGTCCTGACCCTGTTTCCAACTTTTAACATTTCCTTATATCGTCCTTAAAGCATCTGAGATCCTCCTTCGTTACTTCTTCGTTGCGTCTTTTATGTCTCGTACTTATATAGGATGGGGGTGTCATTTCTTGTTTTTTTGTTATCGATATATTTGTATCAGACCCACTTTTATTTGGTGAACGCATCATTGTGCCTATTAAGTTTGAACGTGACAGTTCCGTAGCAAGGATTGACAGAATTTCTATTATATTTCTGTAGGCGCTCGGTTCTTTCTTTGCAAAAAATAGGTCAATTGGTCTTTATACGAAATATTGACAATTTGTAAATGCTGTTACCAGTTATTTACTTCTGTTGCAAAATAACAGCTGGCAAAGATGGCAAGATTAACAATTTTTTCACTCTGTATTTCGAAAATTAGAAAAGTCCTTTTTTGTGGATACGAACCCTCGGACTTACGCTTATTCTATACAAAATGCCGAACATAGACACCGATACGCTATAAATATGTTGACGTCAAAGCTCAATTTTAGAGCTATATTTTAATAACAAAATTTACTTGCGATAGATGTTCGGAATATTGGGTCCAAAGTTCTTTTTTAGAACACCCACTTAGATAGTACCAATGTCCTAATATTATCACTTGTATAAGTTAATATGGATATTGTTGTTGTTTTTATTTAATACTACTAGTCTAATTTTAACTTAAGATAGGTCTTAACACTTAGTTTTTAAAATAAAGTCTCAGTGTTCAACACAATAAATACACTTTCGTTTATGAGTTTTTTACACTAATTTTAGTTATATTTCATAATAAGTTTTAATAATAATGTCACTAACACTATAAAACTAAAATTTCACAATTATATCACTTTTCACTCATAATATTCGAGGGAAATATTTGAAATTGAACGATAATCGCGGAGCGAACTGTTATGGTGGTGAACGCGCGGCAGACCAGGACTTTTAAATTCGTGCGATTAAATTGACACAAAAAAATCTCAAATTCGTGCGATTAAATTGCAAATGTTGCGTAAAAGATAGCCTTAAAATATGTTCTACTCAATTGTACTTCCTAAAATGGTGTACACTAGAGCCCACGAGCGCATTTATCTATTATTTAAAAATAACCAGAAGACAAAGATTCCATTGCGCGGGGGGTGTTCTTGAAGGATCAATTTTGGGACCTTTTCTATTCTTAGTCTATGTAATTGACTTGCCTTTGGTAGTGGAGAGGCTATCCGAAGTTGTCCTTTTTGAAGATACTTCTC
The DNA here is from genome assembly GCA_029286875.1 of Lamproptera curius. Classification (NCBI taxonomy): domain Eukaryota; kingdom Metazoa; phylum Arthropoda; class Insecta; order Lepidoptera; family Papilionidae; genus Lamproptera; species Lamproptera curius. The sequence continues at coordinate 105,858 of JAGSMT010000259.1, read as the reverse complement.
TACTGCTAAGGGTAAAAAGAAGTGACCATAACGTAGGGATACCAAATAGGGCAATTGATATTGTGTTAAATTTGTTTGCGTCAAATAATTTAGTACATAACGCGAACAAAACCAAATGCTTGCGTTTTACTCTTTGAAAGTAACCGGATTTTCAAATATTAAAATTGACGATGAGGTCATTCCTTTCGAAAGCTCGACTGCTTTTCTTTGATTCTCTATATTTATTGTCAAACCCAACCAGATTAAGACTGACCAGAACAAAAAAATCTTCCTTGCATAATAGTATAAGAATGTAAAATAAATTAAATGACTGCCAAAGGCAACTGATTGATTCGAGCTTTCGTAAAGTTATAACAACGCTTATAGAAAAAGGCTACTATTCTGTAATAAATTATATTTAGGACCAAGATGTGTTAAATAATTCTGCACTTGCAATTCCCCTGGTAACTTAAAATGTAATTATGCAATGGTCCAATTTTGTATTTAAAACAAAATATATATATGAAAGACCTCGTTTCTTGCCGGTTATTCTCTGGACGGGTCTGATTTTGTAAACCGGTGGTCAATTGAATAAATAACTTTGACTTTGACTTATCTTTTTTGTATTTTGATATTATTATATTATTGAGCTCATTTATGGGTGCATAGTGTAAGTTTACATAAAAGCTAATAGATTTAAAAAAATCTTCATTCTATCTACGTAAAACGTCATACATGGCATTTTCAATAAATGAAGATACCGAGATTTTATAAGGAAGTAGCAGAAATTGCGGAAAATGGTTATATACAGTTTGAACTCGGTTATACTTTTTTTTAATTTTACTTGTTAAGATGCTTCCTCACTAGTAAAATTAATAGCAGCTATATAATATTGGGTAATATTTAAATACGAAGTAGAAATAATATTAAGCATATATTTATCACAGATTTTGCGGTGAAATTTATTCATAATAAATTTTTGGTACATTCAAATTATATCGTTTTCAGATTATTTTAAAGAAAACAGTACTTCACCGCAATTTTTACCTTTTGGGATATGAGAGTGGCACGTTAGTCGCTTTAGAAATGGCGGCAATTCTAGAAGATTATGGTAATATTATGTTTAAATATTAAAAAATAATTAGTTATTGAAATATTTTTTTGCTATAGTGTAACGATATTTTGTGTGAATTTTAAATGTTATGTTTTATTTAACAGGATTAACTGGTACAGTCTTTTTTGTTGGAGAATCCCCGGACAAATTTCAAGATACCGTTAAACAAGAGTTAGAAAATTATCGAAGTGTCGAGGAATTACAAATAGCAACAGCATTACACATGTGCAAATTGATGGTTGGCAATAGCACAAAAGGTTTAGAAAATGAGTTGCGTACTAGGAAGACATGGCCTGAGAAAGTCAAACTTTCTGTTGAGTCAATTCTAGGACGAGTTTCACATTCTGCACAGTACGCACGTGAATTAATTCATTGTGCTTATGGACGAATAAAGCAGGTTGAATGTCATAAAATTAACAGCCGAGTATTAGATTCCAAACTTATATTATTCAATAGTGCTTGTTCTTCAACGTCATACGGACACTCACTACAAGGTTTCTCGAAGCAACCAGATTACCGAGTATCAATTACGAGCGCCTTTAGCACAATCAGTTTTGGACTTGCGCTGTACTGCTTTTATCAACCGGCACCTTAGCAATGATTTGTTAACAGCTTTTGAAAGGGCTAATTTATGTGACACCTATTTGCTTAATGCTGATAAGTTCATGGTGACAGACTCTAAAGAGTAATGTGAATTTTAACATGACGTTTAAAAATATTACATGTCGACTAGGTTCATGATTTTCGGCTTGATTTAATAAAGAAGAAAAATTTCTGTTGTTAGTGTAGTTTTATTAACTTTTACATACCTCGTAATATATTGCTTTATATCTCTTGGAACATATTTTAACATAAACGTTGCATGCCCTAAAATTACGTTTAGTAAGAAATAAAATAATTCTGCACATTCAAAATCATTCTGCCGATAAGCAATAACTTTTTTAATACTATTCACTTTGTGAACACGTAATATTTTTTTGTCTGTTTCGTCATAGACGTACAAAAGGTGTCAGTAGGATACCAGCGCTGTAGCCAACAGAATACTGAAACCTTATAGCTTTAAGGGTATTTTATTTTTTTTTTTTTTTTATTTACACTTTATGCACAAATCTTGTACCAAGGCGGACTTAATGCCAATAGCATTGTCTAACAGTCAACCTTTGGAGTGGTGCAGAGATAGCATTGTGGGTGCACAGGGATATGGCAAATAAGAAAAATAGCGTTAAGTATACAAAATAGAAAGTTATTTAAAAAACAAAATCCTAAAATACATATGTATAAATATAATGAATACATTTATATAATATACATAAATATAAGAATATAGATAAAAAACATTGTAATACATATATATATACATACATACAAGCACTAAATAGTATACATATATCTACTATATTAATAAAATTAATGCTATTCCATGGACAGTTTTTTTAACAAATAATGCTTTAGTTTTTTTTTGAAAGTAAAGCGACTTTGCGCTAACCTGATTTGCGGAGGTAACCCATTCCACAGAAGAATGGACTGGATGGAAAAAGAGGAATGTGTGAAATCAGAGCGATGGGTTGGGCATTGCAGAAGACGGTTATGCGTTAAGCGAAGATTCTTACTATTAATTCTCTTTTTGTTTTTGTTATTGCATTTTTAAAGTATATTAAATTGTAATTTATGTTGTTTTTTTACCTATTTGTGATTGCTGGAGTCAGTCCAGCAAAGAATAATCATTATACTGAGTAAGAATTAAACGGTTAATTATTATAATTATTCTTTACACTCAGAGAACATTATTTTATTAGATAATAGTATTTGCAAGTCATATATTTAGGAGTAGTAGTAGCCTACTCACTTAGTAGCTTATTTTTTTTCATTGAATTTTCACAAGTAAAAAGGTACTCAGATCAAAGAGTAGGGTTATTTTCTTGTACGTAGTCGGTAATAACTATTTTTATTATTTTTTTGGTTCCATTTTTTTATTATAATTTTTTGATAAGTAGTTTAATAGCTTTTTAAGAAATGAAGAAAATTAGAACGTCAAAATCACAACCCCGTGCAACTAAATACAAAACCCTAAGGGATAGACTTAAATTATGTTCTACGCATCAATACTTCTATCATATACTGCTCCTATTATGATTTCAAGGCAGCGAAAAAAGTGCATCGGAAGCAGCTTAACCTGCACCGGATCCTGCTTTATCCAACAAGCCTCTTTTCCCAGTAACCCAGTAATTCTATTTAATTCAGACCTCAGATTATATATATATATTAAATAGGAGCTTTTAATGAAAAATATTATTTGAAGTATTAAAAGTTGGGTCTTTTACAAGATTTTTACCTCATACACCAAAAGAGGGCCCTTCCTATTGTTCTTATTTTTGGTCAAGACTTGAAAGGGACGTCCGTCGTCGTTGTAACAGCGGCTTAAACCTTGAGGGTTCTTTTTGGACCTTAGAAAGCGCCAGCGGGCCTCTCTGCGGCCGTGAATTTGGTGGCCCCCCTATGGTCGGTGGCCTGCGTAACCTGGGAGCTGATACACGTAAGCCTAAGAGCCATCGCCCTAGTCACATTTGCCTTTAAGAAATAAATAAAAACAACATTTATCATTTTTAAACACAAACGTTAAAACGTAAAAAAAGTCCGAACACCGCAAAAAACATACGCTTGAACTTAACATTTACTTAAAAACGTTTGCATTAACAAATTACGTCACAGTGACGCGCCCAACGTCAGTGGCTCTTGGAAAAATTTCAACATTGTAAAATTATTCTTTAATTAATCAAAAAAAACTTTTCAACAGATTTTATTTACTAATTTTGTTCCAAAAACTAAGTTTATTATTTTGTAACTTGTCGATTCATTTTTTTTATTATTTCTTAATTATCTTATTTTTTATTTTAATTTTTTTAATTTTTTTTAATATTTCTTGTAATATATTTTAACAGCATTTTGAAATTTTTCGTCAAACAATTACATTAAAAGCTCTTACAAAAACGTTTAATCCTCCAGAAATTGTCTAAGAAAAATGTATTAATTACTTTATTTCATTTTATAAAATTTTATTTAGTTTTTTTTTTTTTCTCAAATTAATTGCAGCGACGTTACGCGGACGTCTAAACAAACTTTAGAAAATTCTAAAACAAATAAAAAATTGTCAAATTTTTGAAAATTTCATGGAAAATTTCTTGTAAATTTTTTTAAAAATTTTTAAAGATTCAATAAAATTTCCCACAAATGTAAGTTAATTTTATAAAAGCTTATAAAACATTATCAAGTTCTTTTAAAAGACTTTTTTCAATTTTTTGGAATAGTATAAATTAGTGGTTAAGCCCCCTTAACTCTTCATAAAGTTTTTTAAAAGGAAAAAACTCGCGAACGAATCGCGCGGTAAAGGGACTCTCAGGGACTGACAACATCCAAACGGACGCACTACTTCGTAGAGTGTCAACAACACTAACTGGGTACAAAGAGCTTACGCGATCGGTAAGAGAACCCGAAACCGCACCACTGTTTGACCAAGAACGGTTGAGGTACAGCGATCCTTATTCTCGAAGTCGTTAAACCGGAAGAATTAAAGCCCTCGTAACTCAGCTAATTCTGATCCAATCGGATCGCGGTTTTCGGTGTAGTGCTTAGCATCACCAACCACATCATTTGCAAGCCAAATAAAAACGGCCAGTCTGACTTCATTACGAAGTCTATTTTTGTAGAGTTAGAATAATATCATTACGTTCTTTTAAATTTAAATTGTACTGTGTGTATCGTTATTTTTTTATTTGTTCCGACGTTTTATTGCCGAACTTTGTAAAGGCAATAATAAAATAAAATATTACACAATTACGAACACAAGCTCTGTCTGAGTAGGTACCGAAAGTAGGAATACTACGCACAATAATTTTATTGAACAAAAATTGCGAGCGGTGGACTTGGTCAATACCTGTACAAATTGATCGATATCATGTTATATATATAGCTTAAAAAATAATTTTACTTTATTTTCACTCATTGACAGTAACTTTAGTACTTAACTAATTATATCGAATAATTTATCTTCTTTATAACAATTGTTTGCTGACGATTACATAATAAATTAGGAAATGAAACGAATATTTAATGGTTAACACTATCGACGTTTGTAATTGTCAGCAACAATATAACCCATTTCACTAAATTAGACAATTTTTAGACACCGGCCAAAAGCATAAATTAGGGCCATTTCCTCTATCCGTATCCGTATCTTCAAGATAGAAAAGTGCGCCGGAGAAGAGTGGGTCAGGACTACCACCAAGGAATACGTGCAAGGATCAATCAACAATTTTTCGGACATGCTTTCGCAGATGATATTGTTCTGGTATTTCCCGAGGATCGGGCTATAGACGTCCAAGAGACGGCAAACGCGGTACTCGCTCGTTTACTTAACTGGGGGAACGAAAAAAAATTAAAATTTGCAGCACACGTGATCAAAGAGGTTCTATTAACTAAAAAACTAAAATGCAATACCCCGGTTCGGCGCATGGGCGAGGAGTACCAGGATATGGCTAAAGAACTAAAGGTTCTGGCTATTAAAATAGACGATAAGCTCACCTTTTATAAGCCAAGTTAGAAATGTATGTTATAAGGTCCAGAAATTATATAAGCAAATTACGAGAGTGACTAAAATAATTGGGATCTGAACCCGAATATCACTAGAATTATGTATACAGCTGTAGTAGAGCCGGTTTTCTTATACGCAGCACCTTGGCACCAGCAACAAAAAGGGCCAAGCGGCAACTGTATAGAATACAACTATACATTGTGCAGAAAATCATTAGGGCATACAGGACGGTCTCGCTAAACTCAGCCCTATGGCTCACTGGGATTGTTCCCTTGAATGTAAGGGTCCCGGAAGCGGCCACTCTTCACAAACTAAATAGAGGCAGATCTCAGCGGGTGATCGGAGACCGGGGGTTTGAGAGTCCTGTGCCATATGTCAAATTGCCACCCCCGGCGAAACGCGCGATTCCGGGTTTTTCCTGCCTGGGTGACGGTAGGGAGGTTTTCCAAGAAGCTTCTGTCCATAAGAACTTTACAAACGTGGGCACTGTCCATTTGGGACGGTGCTGTAGAAACTAATATCCGTAAGTTAAAGTTCGGAGACTTCTCCACCTGTGTACTAGGAACTACTAGCTCTCCGTATGGCAGTAGAGGTGTCTTTAAAGCACCCAGCATGAAGCTGCGGTGTATATAGCGACTCAAGGTCCGTCTTTGAGACGTTAAGCAGTAGTGACTGTCTACACCCGATGGACGCAGAGCCAGGGGAGGACATCTCCAAAATATTTGAGCATGGCGGCTCCCTTGAACTTTACGGGGTAAGGCACACGTGGGTAAAGAACGGATCTTCTCACGAAGGAGGCCACCACTCGAATAACACCATGGTCACAGTTCTGGTGCTTATTGACTTTTCTAATGCCTTCAATACCGTCAGTCACGACATTCTACTTGCAGTCCTCTCCCATTTTATGATTTCAGAGGAAAGAGTGGAATGTTATTCTTCTTATCTTCGAGGGCGCCAGCAATCAGTTGTTGTCGATGAATTATCTTCATGCTGGCTGAACCTTAAGTCTGGTGTACCTCAAGGCGGTATTCTTTCTCCACTTTTGTTTTCCATATTTATTAACTTTATCTTCATTGTGCGTATCATCTCTACGCCGATTACCTGCAGTTATATGCTCACGAATCTACCAAAAACTTAGACGTAGTAGTTGACAAAATCAATAAGGACTTAGCTTCAATAAAAAATGGTGTGATAAATTTGGTTTGGCAGTCAATCCATCGTAGTGCCAAATAATAATAATCGGCAGTGCCCGCAATTTGAGTAAGGTGGATCTGGCTGCGCTTCCATGCTTAATTTATTACAAATATCAAATTCCGTTGAGTATTAACGTTAAAAATCTAGGTCTCCAGATAGATAGAACACTAAATTGGAATAGTCAACTAGCAAGCGTGGTGCAGAAAGTTACAGGTATTCAGCGATGCCTTTACAGATTCTAAGTTTTCGCCCATTCAGGCGAAATTGACGCTTGCAGGCCCTGATTTTCCTATTATCGACTATGGTGACGTGTCTACTTGACCTGAATGCAGATTCCAGCTGCTTGTTTTTTTTTTTTTTATTGCCAACGAAGGCAGACGAGCAGTCGGGCCACCTGATGGGAAGTGGTCACCGACGCCCATGGACATTAGCAATACCAGGGTATCACCAACGCGCTGCCTACCGTAAAGGACTCTTTTACACCTCGTTTAAAGGAAGACATGTCAAGCGCGAAGGGAAACCTTAGAGGGAGTTCATTCCAGAGTTTAATAGTGCGTGCATGAATGATCTCTGGAAACGTAACGTATTTGTTGGCACGGTTTCAGGTGGTATGATGAACTCTAGTCCGGTGACGGGAGTACGATAATAGAATGGGAGGTATACATATCAAACAGCTCCGCTGAGCACTTCCGTTGAAGCGGTGAACACACAGAGAGCCAATATCTCCGTAGGCTTAGAGGTTCCAGCCTGTCCGTGAGCATTGGATCGCTGATGATTGAATGGCTCGTTTTTGTGGGAGTCGAGTTGAAGCAGCTGATACTTGGGGCACCGGCCAGAGATGGAACAATACTCCACGGAGGCCTGACCTGAGCTTTGCAGCAGAAGCTTTGGCTTGATGTAAAGTACCGTCCGCTCTGTTCACATCTAGTTTTTAGAGGCCATTTGAATTTGCTGTCCAAATGACTTCGAAACTGAACGTCGCGTGAGATCTCGACACCAAGGATTCCAATGCTTGAGGATGGTTGCAGAGAGCACCCAAAATTGTGGCGCTATGACAAATGGGTCTTCTTTTGCGGTGAATGGCAAACCTGTGTCTTTGTAGGATTAAACTGAACGAGGTTTACTCGACCCCACCGAGACTCGCCCAGAGAGTCCTCCACTTCGGACACAAGTTTAGATCGCCTTTTGCACCTCTACACCGAGGACTGGTCGTTGGCTAGTATACCGTGCATCTCCTGTAAGTATCATCCGCATAGCAATGTATATCTCTGATAGATAGCATGTCATTGATATGCAGGATAAAAGCGTTGGTGAGAGCACTGAACCTGTGGGACGCCCGCATTAGTGGTGCAGATCTTGGAGCAGCAACCGTCGACAACGACTCTGATGCTCCGACCATCCAAAAAGCTCAATCCACTGACACAGCCCTCGGGGATCCCATAAGCGGGCAGTTTCGATATAGAGCTTCATGCCAGACCCTGTCGAACGCCTTAGCAATATCAAGACTGACTGCTAGAGCTTCACCCTTATTGTTCAAGGCTTCGCCCACCGGTGCGTTAGGTACACCAGAAGACGCCAGCCGAACGACCGTGACGAAAACCATACTGACGGTCACTGATAAGCTGGTTCTCCTCAGGTAACCCAGGAGCTGGTTGTTGATGACCCGCTCCATCACCTTGACAGTAAGGGATGTGGAGAGCTAGGGCCTGTAATTCGAAGGGTCTGAGCGGTCTCCCTTTAGGGACCGGATGTATCTGAGCTGCTTTCCATGAAGCCGGAACCCGTTTAGCCGTGTGATGAGAGGCGATATAAGCGCGTGAGTACAGAAGTCAGCTCAGGGCGCACGTTTAGGACCACTGGTGAATGCGTCGGGCCCCACTGACTATGGATGTTGAGGAGCTGTAGTTCGCCTGACTGCCGTTGTGAGATGTGGATTCGGAAGGAACTCTGCACTGAGGAGATCTGTGATGGCTCCTCATCGTCCATAGTCGAGTTGAGGCGAAGAGTTTGACCAGAAGATCAGCCTCTCCTTCGCACTGTGGGCTAGACTATCATCAGATTTGCGCAATGGCGGGAGACTGACCTGGCAGAGTTGCCTTCGGCAGCTTTGGCAAGTGACCAAAAGGCACGATTTCCAGAAGGAAAGCCGACTAACCGTTCACCAACTCTGCAAACGTGCTCGGCTTTTGCCCTGGCAATCACCTCTTGAGGATCTTGAAGTGGCATTAAATTTCTTTTTCTCCCTATGCCTGTCCGATCCTGACATCCCTAGCGTCGTTATAAACGGCGCATGCAGACTGTTTTCGCGCGCAGCTCCACACAGGCTTTGTTAAACCAGGACTGCTGCGGCCACCGACGGGTACCTCTGTATTTGGGATGAAAGTTTCATCCCTGAAGTATTATGTCAGTAACGCAGTCCGCACACTTGTCAGGCTATTTGAGGAAAAGCAGAACCTCCCCACGGAAGGAGCCAAAAACTCAGAAGTCCATCCCAATCTGCTGTCCTGCATTGCCAGACTCTACGAGACCCACTAGAAGGTGTTCGGGTTGCGGTATGTAACAGGGCAGTGGTACGACAGGCAATGGTCTGAGGATCCAAAGGTGCCTCAACCGCCACCTGGTACCCTTCTGGATGTGAGGCTCAAAAGATCTAGCAGAGGGTTAGTGGCTCATCATCTGGGATTCGGTGGCTGAGTCACCAGCTGGGAAGCTATAGGCCGAAGCATACTCAACGCCACTCGGCCAGAGATCAGTATCTGCGACCCAACCACTCCTGATGATGAGCGTTAAAGTCACCCAGGATCACCACCGCTGCGGATACTGTTCAAGGGCTTGGTCAGTCACCTCTTGGAGATACTGAATAGTCGAGCTGCCTCCGATCACCGCGTGGATCTCAGAGGCACGCGTACAGGCGGTGGCCACCATAATCCGTGTGCACCCACAAGACGGACAGATCCCAACGTTCAAGGTTCCGAAGGCGCGACAGCAAACATCATCCGAGCGAACAGGCATACCTCGGCTTTTACGCACAAAAGCGTGCTCAGGATAAGCCAGGTATTTAAGGTAGGAGATGTCGTCCGGGTAGATATTTGGCCTCCGTTAAAAGAGAAGAGCAGGCTGCGCCGTCTCAAGTGGTGGTGGATGGCGTTTAGGTTGCTAGCATTCCCTAATATTGCAAATCCACTTTAAATGTGGATAAAGGGGCCGTAAAACGCTTTTTTATTTCTGCCAGTAGATAACGAGTTATAAATGAATAGGGTAGGAATATGAACAGCAAGGCTCGGTGATACTCGAAAAAGAGAGCGTAGTGTAGTACCAGCAGATACCGGGTAATGTGAGAGCTGGCACGGGCACGGAAGGGCCCCTCGGTCCCCTGCGTGGTAGCCACAGTCTCCACACCGGTTCTCCACCCGGGGCAACGACTCACGTAGGGTGGGTTTTACGCCGGTTGGCGGACAGCTTCCGAGGTGGAGGAAGGAGCGGTTCCTCGGGTTCAGGTCCCCACTGACCGACGGCGGCCGGCGGCTGACCGTTCACTGGTCTCTGGGCCCCGTGCCAACCTATCACGCCCGAAGTGCTGACTGAGACCTTTATAACGCATGTTCCGAGTAGCAAAGAGTTCGTAGTCAACTGAAGGGAAAGGTAAGGACGGGATAACTGGCTCTCCAACCAACGACCGGAACACAGCAAGCTGTTTGTGGCCGACTTTAGTTGGAGTGTGGTCGCACAGCAGTGGCAAAGTCCTACCACCAGCAGGAAAAAATTGTGTTGCTTGTCTGATCAATAAGCTGACCGACTTCTAAACAAATGCATTCGATCTGTTTTAATCTGTCAAATATGACCACGCTTCGCACAACGTTCCAAACTTAACTGGTTACCTATTCGACAGCGACGCTCTTACGAACCCTAATGAATATAGAGTGGCTTATATTCATTTCTTAATTCTTCTAGTACTCCGTACCATATATCTTCCCAATTTCAATACTTATGTGATGTCGTAACAAATATCTTCGTTCGACGCTACGCGTCTACTCCAATGCCCTACTCACCGTTCTGACATCAGCACTCCTCTTTTTCGTTCAATCTGTCCTCTTATGGAATACGCTACCTCTCGAAATCAAGATGGTGGGGAGTAAAATCGTCGATAAACTTTTATATTTAACATATGTATATTTATATGTATGTACGTATATGTATAATATATATATATATATATAATATATAACTAAAAAATTTTATATATACATATTATATATATTTATTTATTTTTAGTTATATATTTATATCAAAAATTTAAATTTCTAAAACTTATATATTTGCACTCTCACTTTTATCTCTGCATCACCCCAAGGTCGACTGCAGAAAATGCCATCACATTAAGTCCACCTCTGTACAATTTGTAGACTAGTTTTAATAAATAAATAAATAAATGTTTCATACATAAAGCGCATTTATAAGATTTAAGCATACATAGAGACACTTGAAACGAAGCAACTTTGTTTTTATACTTAGTAGTAATGGTCACGTTATTTATTTTTAGGATTGAAGAGTTATTTATTTTTAGAGAAGGCGTTAAAATACACTGGTGAATCTACTGGATTATGTTGTGCTGGAGGCAAGTAAAATTACAATTTCCCGCCACCAAATCTTTACGTTCTTTAGTTTCTGGATTGGAAATGATTCTAAGCACTTCTTGGCCAACATTCAGAAATATAACAACTGTTTCAAGATGACATCATTTGGCGCTACACATATTAAGGACAATTTCATCCCACTTTCAAGGTATTATACCAGAATATTTTTATAATATTTAAGTTTGTACTAAAAATAATATATATATATATATATATATATATATATATATATATATATATATATAAAAATAATTAATGGAAAAATTAAAAATATTACAGATACAAGGACAAATTTATCACTTACTGGGGTCCTACCTGATGCGGATCATCAATTTTACAAATTTATTTTATGGGCAATTCGATGCGGAGTTGATAATCTTGTGCTCCAATCCAACAGTGAAAGAACCATTGTCCACGAATTACAAATGTTTCTTCATCAGGAATAAATTTAGTAAACATGTACAAAATAGCATTGGATTGGATGCCATCTGATAGCCATAATATTATCATTGAGTGACAAAACACCTGCCGGTGAACACAACAAGGAGGTTTAATTCACCTACCATTGATGAAGTGGCTGTTGTCATTGTGGGAGAAAATTTAAAATCTAAGAGATATTGTTCTTTCATCGTCGGAATAGTGACTTAAAACGTGTATCTGAAACACATAGGAGCTTGATGGATTACAAATTCTTGATCTTCTAAGGGAAGATGGATACCATTTTAATATTAAAATGGCAAATCAAGTAATAGTAAATAAACTGAGCAGAATCAAATAATATTTTTAAATCATTTAATCTAAAAACGTTTTTATTTTTGGATTGCAGGTGCTGAAAGCAACAAAAGTTAGTGCTATGAATTTCATTCATTACAGATTCATGATCCGTCAAGGTAAAATAACATTTTTGATGTGTCAACGACTTTTTCATCAGTTTGCAGTTGACATGTATGTCAAAATTGAGACTGGAATGATTAACATACATTCGTTTGAACCAACGACAGCTACGATCAGAGGAATATATTCATCTCGCGACGCTAAAATGCCGATGGCAAGTGAATAATTAGGAATGACACCAATTTGCCAGCCACTTATATGAAGCCCGCCACATGCACGAATATGCTGAATGCTATGTCATATGTTTAGGGCATTATGGCCCCAGACTTGAATTGTTCATCCATTGGACAAATTAGTCCGAAATCAAGAGGAATTCACTGGCAAACATCAGTTGTTAGACATGACATAATTGCTGAGTTTTAAACAAAATTAAACTCTCATAATTTCTTAATAAAGCCATTGTGTGTATGAAGTCCGTTGTTGGATGTACACTTTGATTGCCACATGCACATTTACCTGTTAGTTGACAAAATAACCGGGAATGAGATTGATTCCATAATTTCAGCAATTCCAGATGAAACAGTTGACCCAAAATTGCAGCCAATAGTTACCAACATATGATACATGGACCTGCGGACTTTTTCAACTCTAATCCTTGATGTTGACGGCAAGTGTTCCAAGCGATACCCAAAGAGACTTGCTGGAAACTATAAGAAATGATGGATACCATTGTATCGTCGGCGATCAGTTGCGGACAATGGGCGATCAGTAGTTGTGGTAAAGAACAAAATGTTGATGTAGACAACGTTGGATTGGCCCATACTCCCTTATTGTCCAAAGCTTTGAGACTCACATCTATGGGAATTTGCAACTCTGTAAAGTCGATAAAGTCATATGTAAAATTTAACAAAGCAACGAATGGCTGTCTTCCTTAAACAATCAAATGATGAAATATCACAGTAAGATGGGCCAGGAAAGTAAAAAGCAATTTTGCAGTATATTTTCATTTGCGATCCATGAAATACCTATAGTAGTCCATTTTGAGTCCATTTAGAAAATGGTCAACGAGTTTATTTTAATGAATCGAACGCGAGACAGAGCGGCACGTCCACCATCGACAAGTGCAAAGTTTCTTCACAGTCTGTCAAACTGATGATTTTGCTCGCACTTTGCTGGGTACTGACTCCGGCTACATATGGATGCATCATCGAAATCATTTCAGCGTCGAAACAAGAGAACACCAGTTGAAGGACATCCAAGATTTGCTTCAGAGGCTCTGGTCGCATCTACAAGTAGTCCAAATAACGATGAACGTTATTATTTCGATTGTTGGAATGTTCTGGTCCGACATCGTTTAAACAACTGAGAACAGTTAATGGACAGCTATTTGCGACTTACCGTGGGCATACCAACTTCATTCGAGAACGATTCGCACTGGATGAGGTGGAGGAAGCGAGCGGTTCCTCGGGTTCAGGTCCCCACTGACCGATTGGCGGCGGCGGTCGACCGTTCACCGGTCTCCTGGGCCCCGTGCCAACCTATCACGCCCGAAGTGCTGACTGAGACCTTTATAACGCATGTTCCGAGTAGCAAAGAGTTCGCAGTTCACCTTAGGAAGGGAAAGGTAAGGACGGGGGGATAACTGGCTCTCCAACCCAACGACCGGAACACAGCAAAGCTGTTTGGCGGCCGACTTTAGTTGGAGGGTGGTCGCTAGCCAGCTGGACAAAGTCCTACCACCAGCAGGAAAAAATTGTGTTGCTTGTCTGATCAATAAGCTTGACCGACTTCTAAACAACTGCATTCGATTCGTTTTTAATCTTCGTAAATATGACCACGCTTCTGCACAACGTTCCAAACTTAACTGGTTACCTATTCGACAGCGACGCTCCTTACGAACCCTTAATGAATATAGAGTGGCTATATTCATTTCTTAATTCTTCTAGTACTCCGTACCATATATCTTCCCAATTTCAATACTTATGTGATGTCAGTAACAAATATCTTCGTTCGACGCATACGCGTCTACTCCAATGCCCTACTTACCGTTCTGACATCATGCACTCCTCTTTTTTCGTTCAATCTGTCCTCTTATGGAATACGCTACCTCTCGAAATCAAGATGGTGGGGAATCGTCAGATAAACTTTTTATATTTAACATATGTATATTTATATGTATGTACGTATATGTATTAATATATATATATATATATATATATTATTTATTTTTAGTTATATATTTATATCAAAAATTTAAATTTCTAAAACTTATATATTTGCACCTCTCCACTTTTATCTCTGCATCACCCCAAGGTCGACTGGCAGAAAATGCCATCGGCATTAAGTCCACCTCTGTACAATTTGTGCACGAAGTTTTAATAAATAAATAAATAAATGTTTCATACATAAGCGCATTTATAAGATTTAAGCATACATAGAGACGCACGAAACGAAGCAACTTTGTTTTATACTGTGTAGTAATGGTACGTTATTTATTTTTATGAGGATTGAAGAGTTATTTATTTTTATGAGAAGGCGTTAAAATACACTGGTGAATGTACTGGATTATGTTGTGCTGGAGGCAAAGTAAAATTGCCACAATTGGTCCCGCCACCAAATCCTTTACGTTCTTTAGTTTCTGGGATTGGAAATGATTCTAAGCACTTCTTGGCCAACATTCAGAAATATAACAACTGTTTCCAGATGACATCATTTGGCGCTACACATATTATACGGGACAATTTCATGCCCACTTTCAAGGTATTATACCAGAATATTTTTTATAATATTTAAGTTTGTACTAAAATATAATATATATATAAAATAATTAATGGACAAAATTAAAAATATTACAGATACAAGGACAAATTTATCACTTACTGGGGTCACTACCTGATGCAGATCATCAATTTTTACAAATTTATTTTATGGGCAATTCAGATGCGGAAGTTGATAATCGTTGTGCTCACAATCCAACAGTGAAGAGAACCATTGTCCACGAATTACAAATGTTTCTTCATCAGAATAACAATTTAGTAAACATGTACAAAATAGCATTGGATCGGATGCCATCTGATAGCCATAATATTATCATTCGAGCTGACAAAACACCTGCCGGTGAACACACAAGGAGGTTTAATTCACCTACCATTGATGAAGTGGCTGTTGTCATTGTGGGAGAAAATTTAAAATCTAGAGATATTGTTCTTCATCGTCGGAATAGTGACTTAAAACGTGTATCTGAAACACATAGGAGCTATGATGGATTACAATATTCTTTGATCTTCTGGCAGGGGGAAGATGGATACCATTTTAATATTAAAATGGCAAATCAAGTAATAGGTAAATAAATTGAGCAGAATTAAATAATATTTTTAAATTCATTTAATCTAAGAAACGTTTATTATTTTTGATTGCAGGTGCTGAAAGCAACAAAAAAGTTAGTGCTATGAATTTCTATTCATACAGATTCATGATCCGTCAAGGTGAAATAAATCATATTTTGATGTGTCAACGACTTTTTCATCAGTTTGCAGTTGACATGTATGTCAAAATTGAGACTGAACGATTAACATACATTCGTTTGAACCAACGACAGCTACGATCAGAGGAATATATTCATCTCCGCGACGCTATAAATGCCGATGGCAATGTGAATAATTTAGGAAGAATGACAATTTTGCCAGCCACTTATATAGGAAGCCCACGCCACATGCACGAATATGCTCAGGATGCTATGTCATATGTTAGGCATTATGGCCGCCCAGACTTATTTGTTACATTCACATGTAACCCAAATTGGTCCAAAATCAAGAGGGAATTGCTACATAGCCAAACATCAGTTGTTAGACATGACATAATTGCCAGAGTTTTTAAACAAAAATTAAAATCTCTGATAAATTTCTTAATAAAGCATTGTGTGTATGGCCGAGTCCGTTGTTGGATGTACACATTTGATTGCCACATGCGCACATTTTACTCTGGTTAGTTGACAAAATAACCAGAATGAGATTGATTCCATAATTTCAGCTGAAATTCAGATGAAACAGTTGACCCAAAATTGCATGCAGTAGTTACCAAACATATGATACATGGACCTTGCGGACTTTTCAACTACAATTCACCCTGTATGGTTGACGGCAAGTGTTCCAAGCGATACCCAAGAGACTTGCTTGCTGAAACCATAACGGGAAATGATGGATACCCATTGTATCGTCGGCGATCAGTTGCGGACAATGGGCGATCAGTAGTTGTGAAGGTAAAAGAACAAAATGTTGATGTAGACAATCGTTGGATTGTGCCATACTCGCCAATATTGTCCAAAGCTTTTGAGACTCACATCTATGTGGAATATTGCAACTCTGTAAAGTCGATAAAGTACATATGTAAATATGTTAACAAAGGCAGCGATATGGCTGTCTTCGCTGTAACCAATGCAAATGATGAAATATCACAGTACCAGATGGGGCGCTATGTAAGTAGCAACGAAGCAATTTTGCGTATATTTTCATTTGCGATCCATGAAAGATACCCTACAGTAGTCCATTTGGAGGTCCATTTAGAAAATGGTCAACGAGTTTATTTTAATGAATCGAACGCGGCAGACAGAGCGGCACGTCCACCATCGACAACATTAACAAGTTTCTTCACAGTCTGTCAAACTGATGATTTTGCTCGCACTTTGCTGTATGCTGACATGCCACGCTATTACATATGGAATGCATCATCGAAATCATTTCAGCGTCGAAAACAAGGAACACCAGTTGAAGGACATCCAAATGTATTTGCTTCAGAGGCTCTGGGTCGCATCTACACAGTACGTCCAAATAACGATGAACGTTATTATTTGCGATTGTTGTTGGTGAATGTTCGTGGTCCGACATCGTTTAAACAACTGAGAACAGTTAATGGACAGCTATGTGCGACTTACCGTGAGGCATGCCAACTATTACATTTACTTGAGAACGATTCGCACTGGGATGATACGCTCAAGGATTCCGTAATATCTTCATCGCCGCATCAAATTCGTACATTATTTGGGATAATCATATCGACATGTTTCCCTTCGAATCCAAAAGATTTGTGGGCTAAGTATAGAGATGACATGTCTGAGGATGTTTTGCATCGTGTGCGCCGTGAAACTTTTAATCCTACACTACTAATGACTGAAGAAATTTACAATAAGACATTGATCATGATAGAAGATATGTGTTTATTGATAGCAAATAAAGCAATGTCGTGTTTGGGAATGACAGCACCCAATCATCATATGCACGATGCATTAAACCACGAGTTGCAAAGGGAATAACAGTACGACATTGAAGCATTGGCCGAAACTGTTCGTACAAATGTTCCACAATTAAATCAACAACAAAGAATTGCGTACGACACTTTGATAGAAGCTGTGAACAGTGGATCTGGTGGAATTTATTTCCTTGATGCTCCCGGAGGAACCGGAAAAACGTTCTTAATTTCATTGCTTTTGGCGAGGTCGCGAAATGATGTTGCTCTAGCGTTGGCTTCATCTGGAATAGCTGCGACTCTGCTAGAAGGCGGACGAACTGCGCATTCTGCCTTGAAATTGCCGTTAAACATGCAAATCACTGAAACACCAATTTGCAACATCCCCAAAAATAGCGCAATGGCCAAGATCCTACAAGTATGCAAATTAATTGTTTGGGATGAATGCACAATGGCCCATAAGAGGTCACTGGAGGCGCTAGACAGAACATTGAAAGATCTTCGTGACAACCACAATGTATTTGGTGGGGCCATGATTCTGTTGTCAGGTGATTTTCGTCAGACTCTTCCAGTTATTCCCCGATCAACTGTTGCTGATGAACTAAATGCATGCCTAAAATCATCGCATTTGTGGCAGTACGTAAAGACACTCCAATTAACAACTAACATGCGAGTATTTTTGCAACATGATGAAACTGCAAATGTGTTTGCGAAGTAGTTGTTAGATATTGGAATTAATAAAGTTGCAATGGACACCTCGACCGGATTCATCACATTACCCACAGATTTCAGTCAGATCACAGAATCAAAAGAGGAGCTTATTCAGCGTGTTTTCCCAGATATAGCGCAAAATTTCAATAACCATAATTGGTTGGGTGAACGAGCAATATTGGCAGCGAAAAATAAAGATGTCGAGGATCTCAATGCGACCATTCAGAATTTTCTTCCAGGACAGTTGATTTCCTTCAAATCAGTCGACACTATTATGAACCAAGATGACGTAGTTAACTATCCCACAGAGTTTTTAAATTCACTGGAATTACCTGGATTACCACCTCACAATTTGCAGTTAAAAGTAGGATCAGTTGTCATCATGCTGCGTATCATTAATCAACCTCGACTATGCACTGGAACATGACTGGCTGTGAAAAAGCTGATGAATAACGTCATTGAGGCAACAATCATGAAAGGAAAATACAAAGGAGAGGATGTCTTGATCCCGCGAATACCGATGATTCCAACGGATTTACCATTCGATTTTAAACGCTTACAATTTCCAGTACGTCTGGCCTTTGCGATGACAATAAATAAATCGCTAGGCCAGTCTGTTGAAGTTTGCGGAATCAACTTGGAGTTTCCCTGTTTCGCGCATGGACAATTATAAGTCGCGTGTTCGCGCGTCGGAAAACCGTCTTCTTTGTTTATTTACGCACCACAAAACAAAACAAAAAATATAGTTTATGAGAAAGCTTTAAATTGATTAACAAACTGTATCATAACAGTGTGTGTCTGTTAATAGAAATTAAAACCTTATAAATAGCCAGTATTTCAGGAAAACTCTGTTTTTTTAAGTAAGCATCATGGTGTGTCGAAAATAATAAAAAAACTTCACGCTTCATTAAAAAAATGCTTTTTTATTCAATACGTTTTGTTTGTTTTGAAATTTATTTATACCAAAGTTTAGGTATTTTATTTATCGATTGAGGCGGTACGAAGTCTGCCGGGTCAGCTAGTCAAAAATAAAATTGGATTAATCTGTTTGAAGATTTAGTGAAGCGTTATATATAGAAGTGAATTATAAATCTTTTTATAGAAGCGATCGTTTAAAAGACAAGAATTGATTTTTTGAGCATTTTGATTTGATACTAATTTCAAATTTGTCTGACGATGATATGGTATGACATAAATTATTAAGGCAACGAAAATTTTATTGTATACTGTAACAATTTGAATTATTTTTAGCTTTACCAGTTGTTACAAAGACAACTTCGCCAAGATACTTTATTGATGAACAAGGAAATCAGATTTACCCCATTAATGGACAACCCTTTTACTGTCCATACAGTTATTAGCTCGAATCTTTGTAAAGATATGCGGTTTGAACTAATACGCTGGAATCCAAGTTATAATGTTAAAGAATCCGTTTTTTATTTGGATTCATCTTCTGATTATGAATTACTAAATTCTATATTAACTGGGATGCCGCAGCAACGCAAATTACAAATCCTTAGAAACAATCAAGTTAAAACTTTTTTTACAGGGAGAAACGGGAAGTGCCTATTTTCATATTAATTCAAGCTATCTTGATAATTATGCTATCTTGATAAAAAGCTATATGATAATTCAAGCTATCTTTGTGTAATTATAGTAGCCATCGTGTAATGGGCCTTTTGAGTGGAGGTGCGGTAAGTTCCTGAGTATTTGCTCGATCGGACTTACTATGGCCAATACCAGCTCATGCTAAGGTGGGTCGGGAGCTCTCGGCCAAGCTGCAATATCAATTGCATTAGCATATGGTTGCAAAGTGTATACCACAGTTCGCAACATCAGAAAAAAACAATTTCTTCGCAGAATATTTCCGGAACTTTAGGTTATTAGTTCAATTGTATTATTGGCATTTTTTATACCGAAATTTCATTTTTGTATGTGTATTTAGTTTGAGAGCCAACGACACGTTTTACATTTATGACATTTACAATGTTAAAAAAAAGGGTGTGGGTTCGAGTACCGCTACGTGAAAAAATTGTGGGCTGAATATAGTGTTTTTTTTTGTGTCTGGGTGTATATCATAATCATCATCATCATCATCCCTCCTACAGGGCCTCCCTATCCATGAGGGGGTGAATATAATCTGTATTTATTAATAAAATAAAAGTATATCTATGTTTTTGACCAATCTTCTAGATTCCATAGCACAAGCTTTGCTTAGTTTGGGACTAGATGATGTTGTGTTATTCGTCCAGAAGTATCATAATTAGGTACCGCAGCAGTTACATAACAATTACGTAAAAATGAGCAATAAATATGATAAAAATTAACGCCTGTGACTTTTGTGAAATTTCCTCACACTACAAAATCTATAATAATGTTGGATTTAAAAATGCTGTTTGCAGCTGTTTTAAATGTTTATTACTAACAAAAAACAAGAGTTATTGTTATTTGAGTTTGTGTTTTTGATTATATTTGTGATTGTATATGATAGTATTATGTACAGGCATATAATAATTTATATTAATAATGGTCTTAAAGGACGCTATTTCTGCAGTAATAACACTCGAGGCATAAACCGAATACTTATTTCATAATCCATCGAATTCCTCATTATAAATAAATCTTATGTTTTTAGGTGACAAAATCGGCAATTCTCGTGACCAATCTTTTGGAGATATGGTACTGACAGAAACTAAAGGAAAAGGTTGCGACCTCGTTTTGAGTTGTGTCTAAAGCGAAAATAAAAATGTAAGTAGTAGTAATTTTAATCTGCGAAAAATATCTGAACGTACATTTAAAAATATTTTTTTTTTTACAGACAAGTCTTAAATGTGCAGCTAGTTTCAGCATAATGTTTGATGTGGAACATTTATCTAGCCATAATCATTTTACGTATGGTATGAACAGTTTGACAAAAGACAGATGTCAAAAAAATTCCCGACACTTTTACAAGAAAATAGTAACAAAATCCAAGTAAGTTTTTTTAACATATTTATTTGCATATCCTTATACGTTGAATTTTATCATAATTTATTTTATTTTATTTCTTTTCTTATTTTTAATTAAATCTAAAACTGAAAACTGCTCAGAATATGTATTTTCTCTAAGTGTTCTGGTACAGAAGCTGCAGTTATTGATGGCAGAGGGGATAAAGCATGGTTACGTTAGGCCACTCTCGCGAATAATATATTCTGCGTGTGATGTATCACGTGCTCTTTGTCAACTATCTAAGAGCCGTCATCGCGGCCGTGTACTTATTCAGTTTCAAGAGGGCACTGATAGAAGCTCGCAACTAAAACATGAATCCAGGTAAGTTTAACAGATTTTTGATGCATATAATAAAAATTAAGTTGTAAAGGATTACATAACTTGGTAATAGAATGCCCGCTACAGGTTTTTAAAATGTCAATATTTTACCAATATGTATATAATTGCTCAGTCCGCTGTGTTTATTTCCTAGGTTCTTTTTAGGTCAGTGGCGTCCTATTCCGAACCGGTAAGAGCATCCTTGACAATCAATAGGCGAGTATAAAATACTCACATATTGGATAAAGATATTTGAATTTATCTTGAAATTGCCTTACATTACTTTCTATTTATTGGTTATCAATAAAAATAATCCACGATTATGTTTTTATTAATTACAAATTAAATGCGGATCACTATTATTATTTTTTATTTATTTATTTATTTAACTTTCTGCACAAACACAAGTATGCAAAGGCGAGCTTAATGCCTTAGGCATTATCTCCCAGCTAACCTTAGGGTGGTTAGGATAAATTAAGGTAGGTGCACTGGTAAACAAAAATCATTATAAATTTATAATAAATATATCAATTTATATGAATAGAGAAATATATTAATTTATATATATACATACATACATTCGCTAATATATAGGTAATACATAAATATATACATACACATATAACCCCATGAAATTTTAAAGAAATCAATAAATTGAATCTGTCGTGCCTTTTTAAGCAGATATTTTCGAGCATTCCTTTTAAAATCGAAATAATTGTTAGCCATCCTGATTTCCTAGGGTAGCCCATTCCAAAGAAGAATGGATTGAATAAAAAACGATTTGTGTATAAAATCGGTACGGTGAGATGGACATAGGAGAATACGGTTGTACGTAGAACGGAGATCTTTATTGCTGACAGTACTGAGATACTGAAAATGCGAACACAAATATGTCGGTGAAGAAGGAGAATTAAGCAGAGAATAAAGAGTGGTTAGAGTCCTAAGCGATCGTCGTTGACGAATTGGTAACCACTGAACTTGTGATCGATATGACGACACATGATCGTATTTACGAATATTGAAGACGAATCGAATGCAATTATTGAGAAGCCGGTCAAGTTTGTTGAATTGATCTGCATTCAGGTCTAAGTAGCACACGTCACCATAGTCGATTAGGGGAAAAATTAGGGACTGCACGAGCGTAACCTTGGTTTTGGTAGGAAAAACATTTCTGCAGCGGTAGAGGGACCGTTGCACATTAGTCGTTTTCTGGCACACACTCGTAAGTTGATTTTTCAACCTAATGTTGAGTCAAGAAATAAGCCGAGATTCCTAACATTATCAGTAAATGGAATAGTGCAGCTGTTTAATGTTATTGGCGGAAGTTCTTTGGGATCAACATGAGTCAAATTTCTACTACTACCAATGATTATTGCTTGACATTTTGTTGGATTCACTGTTGGACCGAACTTATGTGACCACTTGCTTATTGTATTTAAATCTTTGTTAATTTTGTCAATAATTTCAGGAACCTAATCTTTGGTTCCCTGATAGTATATTTGTAGATCATCAGCGTAAAGATGGTACGAACATTGAAAATATTGAGTTATAAAGTTTATAAAAAAGAAAATAAAAGAGGAGAATACAAGAATAGTCCATCGTGGTGCAAGAAAAATTTACCTCCACTGCTTAAATCAATCAAAGTACATTGATTTTGAAATCAGGTATGGTCAATTGGATATGAAAAATTCAAAACTCTTTTTGTTTTTATTATTAAATTAAAATTGCATTGCAGAAGTCTGAAAAAACTAGGAGCAAAAATCAAATTATCTATTAATCTTTTAAAAACTAGAAAAGATGTGAGTAAGTTAGTCAATGATTGTATTAAATTAAGCCCCATAGTACACATATCTAAAACGTTAGATGTATTGCATGAGTTGGATTTGAGTACACGAAAACTGTGTCCTCGGCTTGAGTAAAAATGAATTTATAACTACCTATTAAATTTATTAACAGACTATTGCAATGATAACCATAACCAAATATTTGTTTTAGGTATTTCAGTGTTGTGAGCAAAAATATTAACAATGGTCTACAGACTTGTATTAACGGGTCGCGAGACAATATACCGGTATCATTTCTAAAGTTATCAATACCAAATGAGGTATTTAACCACTATTTATATAAAATATTGATATCATATCATCATCAGCCTGTGTTAGTCCACTGCTGGACATGAGCCTCCCCTAAAGCACGCCACCGCTTCCGATCTTCGGCTATTCTCATCCAGCCCACACCGGCCACTTTTTCGAATGTCGTCACTCCATCTTGCCGCATATCATATTACCCAAATATTATAATTTATTGTGTACAACAATAAAAACAGGATTGTAGAAGTAATATAACAGAAGTAGTAACACTTTTCTAATTTATTACAGTTATAGAATAAAATTAGGGTAATTAATATAACGCTGTATGTTTGAATTAAGATGCAAAATAGTCATTTTTGAATTACAGAATGACTGACAAGGCTTCATTAGTTGAATTTTTTCAAAGTCAAAGTCAAATATCTTTATTCAATATGGAAGCATTACACTTTCTTATTGATTGTCAAATAATCTACCACCGGTTCGGAAATGGAAGCCTCTGACCTGAGAAGAACCGGCGTAAGAAACTCAGCGGGACTTTTTCTTTTTCCTTTTTCTTCAATAAATTTTACAAAACTTTTACATAAAACCTTACATTTTACTACTTTGAAATAGCCTGGAGCGAACAGTTCATGACCAGGATGTGTTATCTATCAAGTGTTATCTATCTATCAATTCGGTGCATTAGACTTTTTTGAACTTGGTTTTAAGTCTGAGGAAAAATTCTTAATGGCCAAAATGTGTTTGAAAGTATCACGTTCCCTCATGCAAAAGATATTTCAAGAAGGAGTTAAAAGTTAAAATTATAGCTTTTTCAAGTGACAATACGAGGGTGGCACTGAAAATTTCGGGAATCATGGGAGTGACACGACATTACTATTTAAAAATGTGTTTGTTGCTTTTCAAAGTAATCTCCGCAAAATTGGACAAATTTTTTTTTCCGATGGAACCAACCATTGAAGCTTTCATTCCATCCGGAAGTTTTGGTCTCTAAAACGGCCGTTTTGTAGCTTCTTTAGGTGATGAAAATCTCTGACCACTAAATTTATTCTTTATTTTAGGGAAAGTGAAGAAATCATTGGGGCTCAGGTCGAGGCTGTACGGTGGATGGTCTAATAATTCTATGTATACAACACTCCGTGAACAAACATTTTCTATTGGCTTTAACTCATTTTTGAACATCCAAACTCGTATTTGCTTTTTTGTTTCGGGTTCGTACGCGTATCTCCGGGATTCTTTACCTGATATGATGTTGGATATAGCATTTAAGGATTTTGCGTGGAATCTTTCGAGAGTTCTCACGCACCAAGTACCGCGAACCGCTTTTTTCTCTTCACAGAGCGAATGCGGTATACATTGGAAAAACAACTTTTTACACCTAATTGTTTATGCAAGATTATTTGTACTTGACTCATGCCAATGTCTTAAGTTGCTTGAATTTCGCGGTATGTCACATGTCGATCTTCCTCAATAAAAACTTAAACTTACTTCGATGTTCCCACGTAACAAAATACATATTTTTGTTACAGATTGGGTTGCTAGATAAGCATAGCTCGCTGCAGTGTTAAAGGAATGAGAATTTTTTGTCAAGTAGGAATAATATAACCGCTAATTTAACTATAACTGAACAAAAGTACTATAGAACTTTTTATAACGTACACTTTGTTTTCAATGGGGACATATAGTTCTTATTTCTAATTCTCCTTCCTTCTGATCAAGAGAGAGTTTAAAACAATATTTACTTCTAAAACGGTCAAATTGAAGGATTCTGTGGCATTTAGTGAATGGGCAACAATTGGAATTCAAAATAGCAGGCGTAGATTGCATGATCTTTACAGTGCAAGGTCCTATAATCATAACAAATCTTTTGTAGCATATGTGAGGAATTATTCAAAAATATTTAAAAAAGTGTGTTATTTGGCTTAATCCCTACATATTAAATATAAAATTTAAAATTCAACAGATAAAATCAAAATTACTTGGTATATAATAAACAATGAAACCGGAAAAGTAACAAAAGGTAACAATAACATAAATTTGAAAATTAATGGTCATCAAATTAAAGCTGATAGTAATGTTCCAATTTTTTACGATCAGTTTTTTTCAGACATTCCGGTTTCTACTACAAAGTCTCTTTTATGACCTTCAACATTTGCCGAGTTAGTCTTAAAGGAAAATGTCAATGAATGCACGGAACTTTTTGAGTTTACTGAAGTTAATAGTAAAGATATCATCAATGTTTTTAAATCTCTAGAAATGAAAATAACGGCAGACCTTTGGGGGATCTCTGTTAAGGTGATAAGTGCTGTTATCGACGTAATATCACCGCGCCTAGCAACTATTTTCAATGTGTGTATACAGAGGGGTGAGATTCCTGACCTTTTGAAACATAGTAAAGTAATACCAGTTTTTAAATCGGGTAGCAAAATGGATCCAAATAATTTTAGACCTATATCCGTACTGCCTACTCTGAGCAAAGTCTTTGAAAAATTGCTACTGGATTAATTAGTCAAACATTTCTACGGAAAAATCTTCTAAATAATAAGCAGTACGGCTTCACAAGGGGCCGCTCCATAACTGACGCAGGTGTTCGACTGGTTAAAAATATATACGAGAAGCATCTCTAAAATGCCTTAGGCATTTTGTGCGACCTTTCAAAGGCTTTTGATTGTGTTCAACATGCGACTCTGGTCAGGAAACTATGCCAATATGGTGTTAAAAATACCACACTTGATCTTCTGATTTCATACCTGAGCCATCGAACTCAGAGGGCTGACGTGAATGGTGAGTGATTTCCTGGAGCCCCGGTAGGTGTGGGTGTCCCACAAGGATCTATTCTTGGACCTTTTCTTTTCCTTCTTTAAGTAAATGATCTACCACATTTAGTTAACAACAACAATGAGATAGTATTATTTGCGGACGATACCTCTTTGATTTTTAAACTCGGACGTAATAATTGATTAACGATGATGTAAATATTACTCTCTCCAAAGTGAAATTACTTCAATGCTTTATATAATTATATTGAAATATTCACGACACTGTTGAGCTTCACGTTATAGGCATTCATCGTATTCTTATAAGTATGTGTATTTATGTGTAATAAGGTGTAGGAATATGCATAGGTTAATTCCTGATGCAATTATTTGCGCACATTAAGCGAAAATATTGCGGCTTTACGATCTAGCATAGCGATGTTTTGATTTTCCTCCGAAGATGAAGTCAATGCTGTACTTTTTACTGATTTACAGTGGCAAAGACGGTGGCGTATGGTGTACATTATTGTAATTCATATTGCGCCTAGCAACGTCATATCATACATAGGGATTGAACTATGGTATATGCTTGTTAGATCAATTATTTTTAGATTCGGACCGCTCTTTAATAATACGTGATTATGTATTTTAAAAAGTTTTTCAAGGTTTACTGATCTAAAGTTATATCGAGGTTATCTATTGTTTACAAGCGACGGAAACTTTTGTGGAATCATAAGTAGCTCATCATCCAGTGTGATTTTGTGGATGTCACCCGAAGCCTTGATGAATATAACGCCGTTTTGTGTCCACACAGATCGCATGCCAAAATGCAGGCGTGCTTTCGCAAAGGTTGACTGCCTTACCCGGGTTAAAAATTCCTTTACTGAAAACGTTGAACCCTTCAGCTTTGTCTTGGCCTTCCAGACGTCATATTTGACGGCCACGCTAGAAAATCTTACAAGCACGGGTCTTTCTTGTTGCTTTCCAGGAACCCCAAGTCTATGGCAAACCTTAATGTCACCTATTGATATTTTGTCTAGACCTAAGTTTTTATGAAGTATGCCAAGAATTGTTTTAGTGCAATCTTCTTTTTCTTTTTTAGGAACACCGATATGATGAGTGCCTTTTTGCAACTATATGTGTCCAGATAGTCAACTTGCTTTGCACATTCCCTTAGTTGTTGGCGTAGCAGGCTGTGGATTCCAAATATCAGCTCCCTGAAGTTACGGAGCTCCTCAGCAACTTTGGCAACCGTGTCCTTGGATGATCCAGCATTGTTGATTTGCCTCTGCAGGTCATCCAACCGTCTGGAGATATTCTCCTCTAGGCGGTTCTGCGTGGATACTATTTCCAACAAATTAGACATACTTCCTAGAGTGATAACAAAGTGAAGTGAAGAGTGCTAAGTTATGTTGTGCTGGCAGGTGGTGACTATAATTGATATATTAAATTACATTTAACTTGTTACTTATGTAAGTATCACTTTAAATAAACTTTTAAGAAACTAAGTTGAAACTGTATTTTACTTTAAAATGCTTGATATTAATTTATTTAGTCACCTACTCTCGAAAAAAAGTATTCCAGGTCCGTCAGATAAATTGTCAAGTCGTATGGTTTTGCCCGTCAAATTATCTCTCTGTTCTTGAACCAGGGTCATGATGAGGGTCAGCAATCTACAAAAATGTATGTCGTCAAGTTGATTTAGTTCGTTTCAGTCGAATTTTAGCTACCTGCCTGCCTTTTTACTCGTGCATATACGTATAGGTAAATTTGTCATAACTTTGTCATGGGTGTACCGTTAGGCGAATTTTTGTCATAGTGCTATTGGATTTCTTACGTATACTTCCTGTCCTGGCTCATAATCTGTTAAAGGTTCCCTGTTACGGCTAAGAGGATTTGTAATTTGTTCGCGCTTGGTTTAAGATTTGTCTTGTATTATTTGATACACTAAATTCATCTTACTACGATGGTCTTGCAGATACTGTTGAAATAATTGCTGAGTTAAATCTAGGTCTAAGGGGTCTCTGGGGTCGAAATGGCCAGTTATTATATCTAGTAGAAGTTTAGACCCTTCGTGAGGCCATGTATAGAGCTATGGTAAGCAATTAGTGCGTATGGACCTAAGTTTCTTGCTGGCTTATTTCGATGCTGTAAAATTAAGATTCGGTAAATGCTGTAACAATTTATTATGAAAACGTTTTACCATTCCATTTTCATGAGGAGTATGAGCTGCAGTAGTGTGATGTTGAATTTTATGCAACTTAAGAAATTCTTCAACTACCTGATCGGTGAACTCGGTACCTCAATCTGTTGTTAAAATGATTGGAAAACCGTGATGTGTGGCAAATTTCAGTAAACCGTTTACCATGTTCAGAGCTGTGCAATCTGGCAATCAATAAGCTTGCCCATATTTCGAGAACGTATCTAAAATTTTAAGGTATTTTTCATGTTCTATTTTCAATACATCTGCATGAGCTGTCTCGAAAGGTTTTGAGGTCGGCGGTACTATTGCGAGTTAAGGATTCCGATGTTGACAGGCAACAAAGCTGTTTCCTCTTTGTAAATTTCTATTCGCGACAATGCGTCAGCAGACTTTCCTTCTTTATAAATTACTTGGAAATCGTATTTTGATCATTTAAGTTTCCACCAGGTAAGGCACGAACTAGGTTCTTTGAGATTTATCAGCCATTTTAATGGCTTATGATCTGTCATAAAAGAAAATTTCCGTCCGAAAAGATATGGCCTGAAATATTTTACATCCCAAACAATCGTCAATAGCTCTGTTTCGATGGTTGAGTAATTGACCTCACTGTCGTTAAGTGTTCTTGACGCGTACAGGATGTGTCTATCTGAAAGAATTATGCCTTGAGAGAGAATAGCGCCAATTGCTAAGTTAGACGCATCTGTGGCTAGAATGAAATCCTTTGAAATGTCTGGATATTGTAAGATAGGATCGTTTGTTAGTAGAGATTTACAATGTTCAAGCATTTAATAAAATCGGCGTTTAAATCTATTTTAACGCCTTTTTTTAATCAAGAAGTGAGAGGTGTCGTAACGCGTGCTAAATTCGAAATGGATCGTCTGTAATACTTTTATTTGTTTGGGAGTTTTGGGAATCGAATACTTTAAGATGGAACCGAGATATGGAATATCGCGCTTTATCCAGCTGAGGTTTAAAATTTGATTCTCTGTGTCTATTGAAAATCTTACGCAAATTTACTATGTGTTCTTGTAGGGAAGTTGAAAAGCTTAGAACATCGTCATCGTCATATCATAGAATTTAGATTTCCTGCTGCAGACCTCTAAGAATATTGAACCCCGTTGCCATGTAAGAACGCGACATTGCGCTCATGTCCTATTGCGTTCTGTCTTGGCCTTAAAATTTGGGTCTACCTATATACGCGGGTTAATATTCCGCGTTAAAAGGATTCTGACTCGAGTGACCATGATTGTTCGGGTTAAAGTAAGTATTAAAATTACGATTATAATTAAGGTTAGAATTAAAATTCGAGTTTACTTCATTAACCGGGGATGGAACAAAATTTTGTTGGTTAAGATTGAACGGTTTCTGAAAACTAGCTAGTGGTTGAGTTGATTTTCTGTAATTTTGTATCTGATTATCTTGATTTTGCATATAAACGACATTAATTTCATCCTGAGAATATTTGAGAGCCCTTTCTAAGGTTTCCGGACGCATCCATCAAACGCACGATCCGTTCGGCTCATACAAACCCCTTGTAAAGGTTTGCAACGCAATTTTATTATAAAGCTGTCGTGTAGCTTCCAAAGTGGTTACAATAGGATCGTGCAGTTGCACGTATGCGTTCAAAGAAAACGCGAGCTGTACCCTGAGTGAGTTGGGATCCACAAAACTATTAATGAATGTGTTCGGAATCCCTTCCCGATTATTCGGGATGCCGTTGGTCGCTACAATTCGGGCGGCCGAACCCATAATTTTATTATGTATGTCATTCAACGCCGAACTTACTAATGAATTTTCCAGTCGTACGTATTCTAAAACTAATTTGTCGCAGATGTCTATAAACCTAACTAATACGTGTGAATTTCCATTTAACTCTGGCACTAACTTGAGCGCTTTCCATACACCATAATTTTAGGAGCTAACATTTTGCTGGTCTGCGTGAGCCACCATATTTGTTCCGGATAATGCACTAAATCTTAAACTATCAATAAAACCGGTCCGCAATTCGACTCGACTGTCCTCTCCTCTCTTTACTAAGGACCTGGCTCTATTGCGTCAACGGCCAAGTACGTATTTGAAGCAGTCGGTAGGATAGTCGAGTCAGAGCGCGTATTTAAAGTTCGAGTCCACCTGATAGTCGTATCGTCGACGCGTCGACTATCCCTTCGACTCCACGAGCAGCGCCGTTGACAGAGTCTACAGAATTTCCTGTGGCAGAGGAAATCTTATCTACACATTGATGAGAAGAAAAATACAAATCCATCTGTGAGTCATAATCTAAGTTATACAATAATCCTATTGATTGCTATTCCCGTACCCGGTAATAGATCATTCAAACTAGTTTTCCCTGAAATTAGTTATTTAAAAGTTAATTATTTTACCTTGAAAGCTCGTTACTATAGTCAAAAGTTTTCGTTATAAAGCATGATTACTTTTAGCCGAAATTGCGGCACGGTTTTATTGATAGTTTATGCTTTTAGCTTCCCTTGTTATCATAGTGCAAAAGTTTTTGTAGCGTTTATAAGTGGTGGTCGCGTTTACATTTTCTATGTAGGTTGTCTCTATTTTAAATTCACTTTAGTAGACCTTTACTTATCCATGGTTTTTGAAATATTTGTCATTTATGTAGGGTTTATGGACTTTTTGGAACTAATTTTAATGGCGAGGGTAATAAGTGTGAAATATGTCGTAGGCTTCTTTTGTATCGGTACAGCTCATTAAGGATCCCAAGTCGAGATTTCTCATTGCTTTGTCGAGAGCAGAGTAGTTCATCCGGTGCCTCTTTTTATGATTATTCAGAGCATATTGGAGAAAGTTCAGGCTAAAGGGCTCCTGTGTAATGGTCGGTTAGGGTTGAATCGATCTCTAAACATTTTGCGTTGTACTTAGATTCGAACATCATGTGGTCGTAGCATGTGCACCCATGCGTAGGTACTGTGTGGGCGGGAAATGTTCCATGCTTAATTAGTATGTTCATGTACTCGTGATGGAGTTTATTAGAGGTATGAGGCGTTAAGTCAATGTTAATGTCTCCACATATATAAGATTTTAAAAATTTTTAGTTGTGAAAGTGTTTGATCAGAAGTTTTGATACATTTTGTAATATCTTTTTGCGCGGGAGACCAACGCAAGCGGCCACCCGCGTGAAGGAACATATAGCTGACATTAAACATAAAAGAACCAACAAGTCGGCAGTGTGTGAATATACTTTAAATCACCCAAACCATTACATCAGATTTGATCGACCACAAATTCTCGCTAAAGAACACCGATTCCTACCAAGGATGATCCGTGACAAATTTCAATAGAGAAGATGGTTGGGTTCTACCACCTGCTTGGGATCCCATAATTAATAAATTAAAATTTTAACCCAAGCATAATACCACTGTTGGCTGTAAAGATAAAACCAGTTCATTTTGCATAGGTCGGAGTACAGACTAAAAATAATTAATTAAAATTAAGATCTGGAAACCCCGCTTCAGCACTGGCAACAAGACGCATGACATCTCAGTCTACCCCGTGACCACGGCCGCTGGAAAGTGTTCGAAACGTTGGGAATTTAAAATGCGTTTAAAATGCGTTAGAAATTTTAAATCGCGTTTATTTTAAAACGCGATAAAATCCGTAAAGTCATTTTATTTAATAATTTATTGAGATCATTTTAAAAAGTACGGTTACGACTTTACGTTCATCTCTTAGAGTAACCAGCGTTCGCAATTTAATCAACCAATTTTTTTTTAACTACTATCATAATATTATTTTAAAAATGGTACCACATGACTGCTATCTCCCATTTAAAACAAAGAATGTTCTGAATCGGAGCACCATAAGCGGAACATCGAGATAACATGTATTAAAAAAAAACATGCGATCCGAATTGATTATCTTCTCCTTTTGGAAAGTCGATTAATAAATAAAAATAGGTTAATTTACAAAAAATATATAAGCGTGGTGTGCTTTTCAGAATTTTGCAAAGTAAGCTATCTCATATGTGTTATTTAATATTTATAACTATTGGTACCATCCACCCACGCTTTATTAACAGTAAAATGAATGAGATTTTTTTTTGATTTTTTTACTATTATATTTTTTAATTTTTTGAAACGAAATCTTTGAACATGATTTTAACCCTCTTTGTTTAAATCATGTTCAAAGATGTCGATTTATACCATCATACAATATAAAAGCGAGTTAATATTCACAAACTGTTAATTGTGTTGGTTAACCCCAAACAATTCTATTTTATTGCAAACAATTCTATTTTATTCAATTTAAAGACAGTGAATATTTATTATCGGTATTTGCCTTTATAACGAAGTAAATTGAAGTGTCCACTTAAGTACCTGCATTACCTATGACCTGACAAAACATATAGCCATAAAAGTAGCAATATATATGAGTATTTTGATGTCCTTGGCCACGTAACCCACATTTCAAACAACCTGCCGTCATAATGTGGTATAGTATTTTAGGAAGTGGGTAAAATAAAACTTTCCAACAAACCAAATCCTTTTTCTAGGAAGTTTTATCACGATAATACCTTATGGCATTCTATTGTGGGGAAACGCGGCTAATATAGACACAGATTGGCACTTCAAACAGTGTATAACCTGGGCCCAAGTCATGTATATAGACATTTGTATATTCTACAATGTCACAAATCTCGTTATCTTCTGAATCAAAATATTTTATAGATAATACAAAACCCCGCTATTTAATTATCATTCCACTGGATTCACTTTGTTTACCAATATAAATTCCTAAATTACTATTACGACAATTTGATCATCGATCAATAACATTTTAACCAAACCTTACCAGTAACATTTTATTCTGTTTTCATTTCTGTATTTATTTATCGTTAACGGCATTTTTTTAAACTCAGAGTGTGAAAAAGTTAAGAATTTACAAAGCAACGTCAGTTAATGACAGTGCGCACACTGTTAGGGCTCGTTATGAAATGACCTTAATACTAAGACCAAAACAAAAATGATATACCAATGACAGTTGTTCATCGCCATGGCAACTGATTGAAAATAAAACAAAAAATTGCCAGTATATGTTAAGTGATAAGTTAACACTAGTGGCTACTCACATCGTTGCGGCAAATTACTTTTCTAATCCTACTTCTTTTTCTAGTGTTATTAATATGGAAGTTTGTAAGAATGTATAAGTGTATTTATTACTATTTCACGCTAAAAATATTGTTTGAAATGTTTCCGTTGCCTAGTAGTATTGGCTTTCACTTGAGAAACCGGAGGTCGTGGGTACGAATCCTGCGGGGACACAACAACTTCGTTGTTGTTTCCTAGTTTGTTAGGGCAATGGTGGCTGATCACCCGATTGCCTGTAAAATAAGATGATCCATGCATCGGTTGGGCAGGCAAATAGTCGGCCCTGCGCCTTTTCTATTTCCAATCATGTCGATTACCCGTACCATTGTCCTTTGAGAGTGTAAAGAAATACCACCTGTTGTGCACTTTAATACCACCTGCGCACTTGGCTGATCTCTATTATAGATCGACCGCCGTAGCCGGAATCGACAAGGTGGACATTATTATTGTAAGAAGAACCTTAACAATACCAAAGCTTATACATCACCAGAGCAACTTAAACACTATAATTTATAGTCAAGAAAGAAAACAAGTTGTGGTAGCACAAACCAACATTGGT
The DNA here is from genome assembly GCA_029286875.1 of Lamproptera curius. Classification (NCBI taxonomy): domain Eukaryota; kingdom Metazoa; phylum Arthropoda; class Insecta; order Lepidoptera; family Papilionidae; genus Lamproptera; species Lamproptera curius. The sequence continues at coordinate 71,538 of JAGSMT010000259.1, read as the reverse complement.
TACATTTCTCCACCCAATATTTTTCATTATTCTGTTTTACTCGGTTGTCATGTGGTGTCTTTTTTACAATTATTTAATAGACGTATAATAAATAGAGAAAGTACGTTCTCTAATGCGACAAAATAGCAAACGCTGGCTTTACCTTAAGAGATGGTTTAAAGCAAGATTTTTTTGTTGTGTTGTACGTTTATAAATGGTCTTGAATATATGACTAAGCCAAAATATCGTTATGTTAAGAATAGCCATCAGTTATAATTTTATTATGTACATTGTGTGTAATACATTAAGAACGTTTTAAACTAATTAAAGGTAAGTTAATACAGTGTAAGTTTTTGTTGAAGTAAATGCATTAATTTTTTCATTTATTATATGTGCATATATTGTCACATACAGCAATTTCAAATACTGAATATCTTATAAGATATCAAAGATAAAAAATGCTTATTTAAGCACAAATAGCTTTTTGCTAGCTGCTTAAATCAGGAATGGTGATCTAAGTTTAACACGTAGGTATAAATAATATAAAGTGAAATAGTTTATCTTGAAATCTAGAATAAAATATAAACATTTTATAACTATACAATGAATACTCCACAGTAAAGATTCATAATCAAAAACATAAAAAGAGCGAGAAAACAGTTACACTATATCTAATTTTAAAGTAGGATTTCTTGTTAAAATTCTACTTTTTAAAACCAAAAATAGTACAATCCCACAAACAAAAACGTAAAAGACACTGACCCTAATATAAATAATAGTCAGTAAATAATTTTGTGCGTAAACCGTGCGTATGAAATATGTATATAAGACAAATTTTGCCAAAGTAATGCAGTGCGACAGCCACTTAATTTTTTCACGTAATTTTTACTTTTATTTTTCTATAATGAATCATATTTTATTACAACTTTTCCATAAATGAAATTCAAATACTGCAGGATGTAAATAAGTGATAATAATAGTATTTTAAATTCTGAATCTCTCCATCGAGCTCTTGTGAAAGTCAATTTATCACCGGTTCGGAAGTTTTGACCTGTACAGAAAAGAAACTACAAGAATCATTACAGTCTTCATTTTTTTATAAATGTTTAATTAATACATATCACATAATTTAAGCTGTTGCCAGGGGATATGTCCGTGCAGGCATCATCACTTATAAATCATTTCCACACTTCTTGGTCCTTAATGTAGTCTCTAAGGATAATAGGCTTTTTTAATTAACGTTGTCTTAAAAAATTTTGAAAACCGACGTCATTTAGCACCTATGTCTCATTTAACTTATTGCACATTATGACACAGTGATACAAAATTAAGTCTTTCGTTCTAGCCAGTCTAAATCTGGATTTCTCTAAATGCTCTTTCGATCGCCTTGGCGTTCTTAATTTCTTTTTAGAAAATTAATGTAATTTCTTCTTACGTGGTAAGTAATAATAATAATTTCAAATGTATTTAAAGACGGTTGAATTAAAATTCTTGTTTTACTTGAAGGGTTCTGTAAGGACTCTCAGGGATCCGGTTGTCTGGACAGGCTGCACTTTGCATCAACATTTGCATATTTTTTTTTGAAGATGTTTACGTTAAAGTAAAAGTAAAAAAAATACTTTTGACAGTATTTAGACCGGAAATGTCTTGATCGCAATTAATACTAAATACATTACACATTCTCCAGTATAACTTTTTAGACAAAATTTATTTAATCTTATTGTTCGTTACCCAATTACCTGCTTAATATGACTGTCGACTGATTTATAAACCTGTCTGTTGTTTTAGTAGATTGTGCGCGAGAAACTAGGATTATATTCAGTTCAAACTATTCATTTTTAAGCGTAAACAAACTAAAATTATTATTAAGTATTTATTTATGAAAGTAAGTTCTAATTACATAAAACGTGCTTTAAAGAAGCTATATAAAAATTTTAGGTTGATAGATTTAAACATGTCAGCAAACCAACAAGCGTCACTCTTATCTAAAAAAACTACCAAAAATTACAAGAATTCAGGAGAAAGAGTATTAATTTCCAGTATATCTGGTCTATTTCCTGCTTCACATCAAACGCAATGTTCAAACGAATCTCTTTCGATTAATTTTTATATATATAATGAACTTATTTATTTTATTAATCAATTACTACACTGTTATTATTCGTGTAGTCAAAAAGCAAATCATTTATAATAAACAAACAAAAAACACATTTTACAGCTATAATTATATGCTACGATTAAAAGCTATTCTATCTATTACACTAGCTTTTTGTAAATTATAAAAATATGTATCTTAACATAATTTTCTCAGATAAAGTGTCAATTAACTTTTTAACTGTTTTTGCATCTATTTCTTATTTATTGTTACCAGGATGTTGGCACCGTGTTCTTTGTGGGTAAATCCCCGAAAAAATTTCAATTGACACTGGAGAGGGAATTGAAAAAGTATAGTAGCAAAGAAGACTTACACATTTCAATAGCAATTCATATGTGCCGTTTAAAAGATGAATTAAACAAGATGATACATTGGCCGAAGAAAGTTAAGAAATGCATGATTTGATTTTGTCAAAAGTTTCTCATTCTGTACAGTACGCCAGTGGATTAATTGAGTGTGCATATGGAAGAATCGTGGAGGTTAAATCGTATCAATTAATACCCCGAATATTACAATCCAAACTAATTTTAATCAATACTGCTTCCTCTGCTGGCAGTTTTGACAACTCCTTGCAGCGTTTATCAACGCAACCAGTTAACGTTTATCAACTGCGCGCACCTTTGGCTTATTCAGCTTTGGACTTACGTTGCACTTCCATAATAAATAGTCACTTGAGTGACGAAATTTAGACAATTGAAGCAGAAACTTGTACACTTATCTTCTTTAACGCAGATACGTTTATGGCCATCGATTCTAAAATGTGATAAGCATTGAATTGTTATTGTCACTGTGGAATAAAATTAAATTAAAAAACATGCGTTTTAATCAAAATGTTTACTATATCAAGTAAATAAAATGAAATAGTTTGCAAAAACCGAAAAAGCTTCATAAAACTTTGTAGAAAGATTATAAATCAATACTGTTTTCGCAAGCTATTTATGCATTATATGAATGACAATGAAATGTAAAGTTATTTAAAATGTCAAACGATGCAGTGTCCTAACTTTCATCAAGTTTTTTTTTTGTAATCTCGTCATACTCAAAAATATACTTCAGAAATTTTACAATACTTTTTTTTTATTTTAACCAATAATGTGTAGTAACTTAGCTATATTCTGATATCTCTAATAGAGCACGTAAAAATACCAAAAAGTGTGTTATTATAAATTGTTAAATTACTTGATTTTTAAATTATGTCAAAATTGCACAATTGCACACAAATTTAAAAAAATCATATTAAATCAAAAAAGGCAGAATTTCAACGATTTAGTTAATTTCTTTAATATCGTGAGCTAAGTAACATTACACAATGTATATTCTCATGCTCTTGCGTACACTTTTATAAAAATAATTTTTAAAATAAATATATGCAAAGAGAATTCATGTCTGACAATGCATTAGGGAGTCAGCGAATTCTTTGGGATGAATGGTTACCTAATGAAATAATGGTGTTATGTAATTGACGAGGACTTAAAACAATCGATATAGATTTGCTGGGTGAAGCGCAAACATTTTATGTCAAAGAACGGCTTACGAAGCCAAATTGAGAATATTGGGACATGGTCAAGTGGCAGCAACACAGCACCAGTGGAAATACGTATGGACTTAAACGGTGATATATTTGCAAGGAAGTATGACGAAAAAGCGGTTGAGCGTCTACGTAACAAAATTTTTTTCAAGAAAACGTTGGATTACCGAGAAAACACTTTTTATTACTTTTAAAAAACGCCGCAACGTTTAGTTTATAATATTAAGCTTACATAATTTTTATTTGTATTGCTAAAAGATGTTTGTTTTTCTTTAGAGTGCCATGGTGCACTATTATTTAGTAATGGTTAAAAACAGTGACCATCAAAGAGTCATTACAACAGTGTAATGGTGATGCTTTATTCAGATGAAATATCGAAATAAAGCATCACCATTCAACATTTTTATAAACAAAAGTATAAAAATATAAAAATCTTGTTTTATTACTATAAACTTTAATAACTCAAGAATTCTTTGCAAAAATTTAAGAAAGTTGGTGTTACCGCCGCTGATAATTATCTCCCACCATCATTTACAGATACCAACATAATAAATTATCATTTTTGAATCATCATCAGCCTGTGATTATCCAGTGCTGGATATAGGCCTCCCCTAATACACCCCTATCCATTCACCACATAATAATAACAGCTGAAAGTAGTGTTTAATTAAGTATAACTTTTATCTCTCTTACACTCGAGCTTTTTTGACGTTGGAGTAAAAAAATAGTGTCTTTATTCATATTAACATGTGCAAGTTAACTGTCAACTGATTGTCTAGTAAAAATTTTAAGTTAGATTACAATAAACGAAACAAAAAAGACGACGTCACTTTCACCTGTACACCGATTTTACAGGCAACAATATTTTCTTTGTTTAAATTTCACTTGTTGTAGAGTAAGTTTTTCTTATATGTGTATTTATTTCTTGACTTGTGTGCTGGATTAATAAATGAGTTACTATTAATATTATTTTTGTTATAGGGAGCTACGTTTCCAGTTTAATCAAAACTATTTGTGGCTTCATCCGTTCTGTTATAAAAATCAAAATATTGAAAAACAAGTCAAGAATGAAATAAAATTCAGTGGCAAATAAACATCGTAACAGTTGAGTCATTTTAAGTTCGACGAAACCTGGGCAGTCAGCTCTTATTCCTGCATAGCTAGTACATGGGTGCCTACTTAATAGTTCAGGGATTAGTGTGCCAATAAAGGACCGGGCTTTCTAGTACCATAAATAGATAGGCGCGAGGGTTTTAACTACTGCCTCTAGAACATAAAACGGAAGAGGGACACATGAATGGACCTTCTATTTTGATGGCCAATATTAATTGCAAAAAAAGAGAATCGCCGATTATACGCTGATTTCCCATGGTGTTCCATAGTCTTACTCAGCTAATAGAAAATTACTCAACGGCTCATCTTGCCTTTTATTATTTAACAAGCACGATGCACGTAAAACCTAAGCAACACACTATCTCGTGTCTGTGTTAAGCTCTAGTTCTTTTTTCGTTGTAATATCACCTCACCTAGTTAAATTAAATTTGGTTTTATAGGCTGTGCATTATTTAACCAAATGAAGCAAAACTAATTTATACCGGCTATTAAATTATCAAAGGTATAAAAAAATTTATAGAGGTATAATACAGACCACAATAATTTTAGACTAATATCTATACTGCCACAACTATACAGCTACTCTCAGAAAAGAATTTGACAAACTCTTATTAAACCAATTGCTTAAACATTTTAATGGTAGTTGTCTTATTAATAAAAATCATTTGTGGATTAACTTGGGGTCGCTCAATAAGCGACGAAGGCTTCAAGCTAGTCAAAAGCATTTTTGAGGCTTGGGAAGCATTGCAGGATGCTTAAGGAATTTTCTGTGATCTAAAGAAGGCATTTGATTGTGTACAGCATGCGACGTTGGTTAGGAAGTTACGTCACTTTGGTGTAAAAAAATTACTGCAGTCAACCTCTCGTCTTTGTACTTGAGCTATTAAAATCAGTAGGTTGAGGTAAATAATAAAAGATCTCCTGGGGCCTTGGTAGTTATGGGTGCCCACAAGATTCTGTTCTAGGGCCTTTTCTCTTCCCTGTCTACATAAATGACTCACCATGTGTATATTTATTTATTAACACTTTATGTATAATTACAGTACAATGGCGGACTTAATGCAAAAGGCGTTCTCTGCCAGTCAACCATTGGTAGGTTTAGAGAAAGTTGAGTAGGTGCTAAATAAAAAAAAGGGAGATTAATATTCTTGAAACAAGTTTCTTAATGTATTTACAGTTATAATAAATAATACACATACGTATACTACGTTTTACATCAAGCATATTACAATACTATATACTCACATGATTGATATATATATAAAGATGCGTACATATACATAAATATACTAAATATAAATAAATACAAATACCAAATGATAAGTTTAGCTCTTATTGTTCTATAGACTAGACAAATGTTCACTAATTTTACGCTTAAAGTCGTTGCGATTTTTAGCTATCCTGATTTCCGAAGGCAACTCATTCCATAAGTGAACTGCTTGTATGAGGAATGACGAGTGGGTAAAGTCAGAACGGTGAATAGGACATTGAAGCAAACGAAGGTTTTTGTTGCTGACTTCACAAAGATATTGAAATTTTGAGGATAAGTTTGGAGTAACAGGTGAATCTAAAAAAGAATAGAGAGTGGTGAGCGCCCTTAACCCGCCATTGGTGACGTATATGTCTGAAAGACCGGGTGACTCGAAAAATTAGCATAACTTTTTCGCCCGCCGTCTATTCAGGTTGCGATTTCGAGTAGCTGCACCGTTTTAAGTCCTAAACAATCAGTGCCGCTCGTAGCTTCGCGGCGAATGCACGTTCCGAGTTTTAGTTGCAAACCGGTCCGTGAGACCGGCGTCACCAAAGCAAGTAAGTAAAATATTTAAATGGAATTTAGCACAGAATTTAAAAATCTTAGAATAATCTCAACTTAGTACTATTGTTACTGTTACCTTAATTATTTTATTGAATGGTATTTGATTAATGTGATTTTTATAATTTTATGAATAGTATTGTTTAAAAACATAATAAATATAGGTACAGATTCCTTTATTTAGTATGAAAAATTCGTTTCAGAATGTCGCACGAAAGAGAACAGCGTCGTCTTGAGGCTTTATTACAACAAGTTTTATCTGTCGAGGAAAGCCCACAGCAATCATCGGATTGCGAACGGAGAGCGATGAAGAAGCAGAAAATCTTGCATCTGATCGAAATACGGACAGTGAAGAGGATTTGAGTGATCGAGAATCATCAGGTAACACTTCTTTATTTTACCTAGGAAAGGACAAACATACAAAATGGAGCAAGGAACCCCATCGTCAATCAGTCCGTACCCAAAGGCACAATATTTTAACTCAGTTACCTGGACCAAAACGGGCTGTGGCAAATATAAAGGATCCTCTCATTATTTGGCAACACTTCTTTGACGATGGTATAATTGATATAATTATCAAGTACACCAACCAGTATATAGATACCGTAAAACATAAATATAACAGGGAAACATTGGCATATGTTTCCCTACCGACTAATCTAAACGAAATAAAATGTTTTATAGGATTACTATTGTTATCCGGAGTGAAGAAATCCAGTAATATAAATGTTGATGAGTTATTTAGAACAGATGGTGGTTCAGTAGAGATATTTCGATTATCTATGTCTGCTCAAAGGTTTAGGTTTCTGCTCCGAGTTTTGAGATTTGACGACTGTACTATAAGGTATCAGAGAAAAGCACTAGACAAGCTTTCTCATATCAGAGAAATCTTTGAGAAGTTTGTCCAGAATTGCAAGGATAATTACACCTTATCTGAATTTGTGACTGTTGATGAAAAATTAGAAGCTTTTCGTGGCAGATGCTCATTCCGGCAATATATCCCCAATAAACCAAACCCGTATGGCATAAAGATTCAAGCTCTCTGTGATGCTAAAATGTTTTACATCTTCAACATGGAGATTCATGCCGGTAAACAAACCAATGAAAGTCCATACAATGTTGATAATTCCGGCCTAAGTGTTGTTCAAAGCTTATGCGAGCCAATATACAATACTGGTCGTAACGTGACGACTGATAATTAGTACACCAGTATACCCTTAGTTGAAGTATTACTACAGAATGGTCTTACAATTATTGGGACAATCAGGAAAAACAAAAAGGAAATCCCTGCGGAATTCAATGTTTTACGTGGTCGAAGTGTCAAGTCTAATATGTTTGGATTTGCCGCCAATATGGTTTTGGTTTCACATGTTCCTAAGACTGGCAAAAATGTCATGCTGATTAGCACTATGCACAATAATGCTGAAATTGATTCAGAAACTCAAAAACCTGAGATTATTTTGAATTATAATGACACCAAGGGTGGAGTTGACGTAGTAGACCGTTTATGTGCAAACTACAATTGTGCCAGAGCAACTAGAAGATGGCCTATGGTTGTATTTTACGCTATGCTCAATGTCAGTACAATTAATAGTCAGGTGATACATACAGCTAACAATCAAAACTCAAAACTACAACGCCGTCAATTTATTGAGAATTTAGCCATGAAACTTATTGAACCTCATCTGAGAGACAGACGTACACAACTAAACTTACCTAGACTGACTAGAGAAAGGATTTCAGAAATTTTGAAGATTGATGATGAACGCGGTTCTGTTGGTCCTTCACGTAAAGGTTGTTGCCATGAATGTGGGTGGCAAAAAAACAGAAAACTAAATACTTTTGCCAAAAATGCGAGAAATACCTGTGCCTTGAGCACGTAGTACCTTATTGCAGAAGCTGTTTGATCTCCCAAGAAGAGTGATTTTGAGAATGCTTTTCTTTATTTTTGTTAAGAGGATATATTTTTGTTTAATTTCTAAGAGTATGTAATGTCACAAGACTGACAAAGGCTGATTTTAGTACAAAAGTTAAATACTGTTACTAATTTCCAATTTTTATAGTATATCGTAAAACCATAGTGTTTTTAGTGTTTTAAGTATAATTGTTTAATTCGTAATAAACAAGCTGTGATTAAATTACTTTTGTGTTTTCTTCGAACATATGTTTATAATTAATTAATGAATTAAACCAAAATAACTAAAAGTAGTATAACTAGTTAATGGTTGGCCAAATCATGGGTCTGTGAGACCGGCGTCACCAATGTTGTAAGTGAAACTGACGTCACCAATGGCGGGTTAAGGAGCGTCTTTGACGTATGGGTAGCCACTGCAATTTAGTACGATAGGCCAACATGTGGTCGAATTTTCGGAGATTGGAACCGAATGCAGTTATTTAGAAGTCTGTCAAGCTTATTGAGTTGATCTGCGTTCAGGTCAAAGTAACAAACGTCACCACAGTCGGTCAGAGGAAAAACGAATGTCTGCACAAGCATTGCCTTCATTGGTGAAGGCAGAAAGTTTTTTAATTTATACAGATACCACATGGCACCAGTATATTACGTATATCCAATCGATATAATAAATAATATCGAAGAGAGACTATCATTTGCAGATGAAACCTGATGATTAAAATGATGGAGACGATTTTTAAAGATAAATGACATAAATTAATGAATGTTGATGTCAATAATACTCTCTCTAGAAGTGAGTGATTTATTGTTAATAATTTACTATTTAACAAAAAGAGATCAAAATGTATTTGGTATAGGACTCGAAACGAAAAGCATGGTAAATTTGAAGTAGCTGTTGATTGAAAGGCGATATATTTACCGGTGGTAGGTCCCCTGTTTACAGGAGACCGTCTGGGTGGGTACCACCGCGGTGCCTATTTCTGCCGCGAAGCAGTAGTGTGAAAACATTACTGCGTTCCGGTTTGAAGGGCACCGTAGTCAGCGGTATTTACTGGGTAAACAAGACTTAACACCCTATGTCTCACGGTAGGCAGCGCGTCGGCGATACCATTGGTATTGTCAACGTCTATGGGTGTCGGTGACCACTTCCCATCGGGTGGCCCGACTGCTCGTCTGCCTGCGTATGCCATAAAAAAAATATATAGTTGAACCAAGTGTATTTCTAGTCTTTCCCCCGAACAGGTTCTCGCTTAGTCGTAGCGGTGGGGCTCAGTACCTGCGGCTTGGGCCAGCCGCGGGGGAAGCTAAAAGGAACCTGGCCGGCTTGAGGAGTAACGCTGGCCGTAGACGATGCTGCTCCAAACTGGCTGGAGAAGCCAGCTTTGGATGAACCTTCAAGGATGCAGCGAAAGGGGAAGAGGCGTTAGACGCGCTGCCATCCCTGTCCTCTATAGTTCCATGGGCCGCTCTCCCTATCATCCACGACTCAGCGGGGCCGCACCGCTGATGCAGTGTGATGGGGCCGTGGGAGGACGGGACATTCGGCATGGTGTTGTCGATCGCGCCTTATTCTGCGACCAAAATGGAGCTAGCAGCGGAGCTTAACATCCGTACCGCCGCAGGGGACTGGGAGTCTTGTCCCTGCGTGGGCTGGAAGCTCCTGGCCCCGAGTAACAGACTCGGGGAAGTCTGTCACCTGAGTACAGGGGCCGAGACTAAGGGCGCGTTAGTTCCGACGCGCCCAGTAGGCATATGGCCGTAGGGCTGAGATGGAGATGCTTCGGTGGCCAGTGCTGGTGGGGTCGCAGAAGACTGCGAACAATTTAGATGCAGTTGAGCCAAGTGTAATCCTAAGTAATAACTTTAGATGCATATTGCAATGCGGCCCATATTGATAAGCTTGCAGGTAAACTATGTTATGCAGTATATGCAGACAAGAAAAGTAGATTATTAACTGATATGGAGACGACTCGTTTAGTATATTTCAGCTATTTTCATAGTACCTATTATGTCTTATGCATTCTACTGTAGGGAAATGCGGCAGTTACTTATATCGATCTTTGTCCTCTAAAAACGAGCAATTCGATCAATCTATAACCTGGACCCCAAAGAATCAATAAGAAAGTTGTTTACAGAATTTAAAATATTGACCGTTCGTTTTTATATATATATATTTGAAAATTATGTGCAACCAAACTAAAACGATTTCCTAAGACATTTTAGTGCACATGACATAAATACAAGGAACTAACATTATTTAATTGTTCTCGCAACTGGACTGCGAAGAAAAAGTAGTCTATTTTAAAACAAGGTATACTTTTTTACAAGAAAATTCCAGCAAACGTTCAGAGTTTAATAATAATAATAATAAAGCCCTTTATCCAGACCTTAGCATCTAATTACATTTCTCTTTATAATTTTTTTTAATTGGTCTGTTTGCCAATCGGCAAAGACCTCCTACCTTTTTCCTATTCTATTATTACTATCTTGGATCACTCTATTTCGCGTTACTCCTGCTGCCACCATCCAACTATTTGTATGGTATACATCAGATAGATTCTTTTGTTTTTTCCTAGCGTACTTAAAGTTGTATTGTTATATTAGTTTTGCATAGTTAAAAAATAATAGATTAGCTTTTAAATCTCGTTTGAATGTTTGAAAGGCTGTGGTCAGTTATGGTACATCCCCCACGAGGACCAGTCGGATTGGGGAGGTTGCGTTTTTACATTCCGTTTTTTTTTATGGCATGCGCAGGCAGACGAGCTGTCGGGCCACCTGATAGGAAGTGGTCACCGACGCCCATAAACATTGGTAATCCCAGTTGTATCGCCAACGCGCTGCCTACCGTGAGACATAGGGTGTTAAGTCTCCTTTACCCAGTAAATACGCTGGCTTCGGTGCCCTTCAAACCGGAACATAGTAATGTTTTCACACTACTGCTTCGCGGCAGAAAAAGGCACCGTGATGGTACCCACCCAGACGGTCTCCTGTAAAAAGGAGACCTACCACTGGTGCATATTTTTAAGAGAAGTCAGTTTTTGTTGCTTTATGGGTTGATTTTTTGACGGCGATTTTGGTGATGTAGATTTTTTCTCTCTTGTAGTAATTGTGGTAGTAGTGCCTTCCGTTCCGTTTTAGAGTTTAACTATCAATAAATTTAAAAAAGTGGTCAAGAACTATTTATGTGTTAAAGTATAATATAAATAGATCTACTAAGGTCTGAGGTCCTATTCCTAACATATGCTAGCGTTTGACCATCAATAAGCAAGTTTGAACTTCTATATGGTTAATGCTGGGGTATTAACTATCTTTGGAACAGATAGACCCTTATTCAAAAAACCAATGCACGAAAATCAACGGACTCCAAAAAGTTGAGCCCAATGATATACAATTTTAAGATTTTACTATTAGAGGGACATCTTTTAGGTGTTCGTATGTGTTGAATCACCTAGTACCTCCCTGGTTGCAATTACATTCTGCCCTATAACTATAGTTAAAGTATCCATTAAGGTCACGCGAGTAAGAACCCCTATTATTATAGGTTGCACTCTTTCTCGAGGGTAGAGACAACTGTTTCCTGCAAATTTGCGCTTGCACGGCTAACGTAAGCCTAATAATGTTTAATTCCTAATAGGAAACCTGAATATAGCAGAATCACAGTATAATAGCTCTATGCTTAGATTTACCACACGCGTAGCAGTGATGCTCCGATCAACACTGATGGTGCATTGGCTTCCAACGTGACCCCTTACCAGGCATGTATAACAGTTCTAGAACATCAATGTAGGAGGGTCCATAACAAATGTCGACTCATCTAGCCGCTGCATGCTTCTGCGCTGCTCTTACGGGACATCGTATCTATTATGTTTCCATTTTGGTTGGGCATTGGTGTACCTCTCCACCTTCTACGTCATCGATTACTCTACTAGGTCTGCTTCTGTGTTCCTGCATTTTTGCCTTCTGTGGACGTTACAGAAACATATAGCGTTCTAAGTAACCGACACTTGTGATATTTGGGAACTGGCCAAGAAGTAGCAACGGCTGGAGAGGTTATGGTTATTACATAAATATTAATAATTTGGGAAACTTTTTAATAATCTCTAGCATCCACACACTTTCTGCTTTCATGTTAGATTTCAGACAAGTAAAAAAAAAAATGGGTGCGTGTACATAAGTATGTACGCGCGTGAGAAGTTATACTTTGGCATCATTAAAAAATAGTTTTTAATTGCATGCAAATAATTAATTACAAAAAAAATAAACGCAACCAAAAACGAACCTTAATCCTAACTCATAGAGCACATTATGCAACAACTATCGCAAATAAAAAACGACAACTCCATTATCACTACACAAAAATCAACCTTATCACTATGTAATAAGGCCCATTTCACCGTTTTCATTATAAACTGTTAATTTTGTGTCACAGGTGCGCGCGCATCTTAAAATTTCACTCTCATCATTTTTTCATAACGCGCCTAAAGAAGTATAACTTCAAAAAGTGGAAGTACGTGTAGGAGTTCGTTGTCACTGCAATCCAGCCGGTTTATGTACAAAAAATCCATTAAAAGGGCGGTATTATTACCTACAGATTCACGTAGGGAATCACCGGGCGTAGCAGTTTTGGAAATGACCATTGCAGAATTGGCTGGCAAGTCTCAGCTAACTGTTTTTTCTCTAATCACTCAAAGCTGAAGATTCTTCAGAAAATACTATGGCAGTATGGTCAGCTTGGGCGCCAAATTTTTGTTGATTCGATATGGCGGAACTTATATCTATCCACTGTAACAATGGAAGATGTTTAATTTCTGCGAAATTGTTATGCACTGCAAGGAGGCAGCAGAGTAAGACCAAGAGAAAAACGTTTCCTATCAACGGGAACCGGCGGTTTAACCTTAATTAAAAAGTGGATGAAAGGGTATAAGCTTTATTAAAACCTTACAGAAAGTAAAAATATTACAAGTTTCTTATTTTTCATTAAATCCAATGAGCGTAGAAGCGAGTGGTAAGGCGCGATTGCTTCTTGCGTGACCGTAGGATTTTAGCCGGTAAAAATCTAACATAACACACCTAGACTCTCAGTTAGCGCTTAGGTATAGACAATGAAGGATTTCCCCTTGTATAAAAAAGGTATTGAGTCGCCTATCTGAAGAACATTATGTGATATATATATATATATATAAAACAAAATAGTACTGTATAAAGCTTGGACTACATTTTATTTAACATCTATTACGTAATTTATTTAAAAACAATAGCTAATACTTATGTACATTTACTTGATGTAATCTATTATTCACTCAGGTTAAGGTCGATTACGATGTCAACAGCAACGTATTGTTACCAGAAAAACAGGTGAATTTCAATATTGTCAAAACACCTAATTAACATACAGTTCTTAATTGTAATTACTTTTATTATATGACTTATGGCATTACAGTATAGCTTTATCATACAGAAATTTGTTGCACTATACTATTATGGTTTTGTTAAATTAAAAAAAATGCTAAATATGTGTTATATTATTTTAATGTATATTTAATTTTTTTCTACATTTTAATTCTTGATTTTATATTCAAATCTATTACAGAAATATGTAATAATAATAATCATTTAACAACGGTTATTTTGGTGATACAAACAGACCCTCCAATTTTATGTAATTGTATAGATAACGTAAGAATAATTCTTATAATTTTTGATAAATACGTCAATTATTTAGTTACCAGGGGATTCGTTTGTGCAGAATTTTAACTACTTCCATACGTCTTGGTTCTCAATATATTTTCAATTGAGTAGTAAGCTTTTTGCATAAGTATTGTATAGACTTTTATATTATTGCTCGTTTAGTTAAGCTATTAATTGTATACTTATAAACTATGATGCAACAAACACTTTTTTGTTTTAGTCACTCTAAACCTGAATGTCTCTAAAGACACAATTTATCCCCAGCGCGGCCTCATATTACTTATAGCAAACATGTAAATATTCTTACGCGCGTAATATAGCGTTAATATTTCAGCTTTATTAAAAACATTAAAAATTATAATATTCATGCAAACAATAGAAATAGTTTAAAATATGTAAACAATAGGTTTAACGGCTGAGGATTTTTTTAAAACATAAGAAAATCATCCTCAAATAAAATTTTGATGATATGGCAAATTATTAATAGGAAACTGAGGGAAACCCAAACAAAGGAATGATTAAGTAATAATAGAGATAGTTGATGAAAATAGTATCGAATATCGAGTAAAATTATAAAGTAATTAAAAATATAAAATAAGGAGGCTTGTGGAGCTGCTAAAATAGGCAGTAAATAAACTCATATTAGCTTTAATACAATTTATACATATAAATTTATGGAATGTATAAGAGGTCAAGATTGAATTTAAATTTGTGAATTATGAAGAATAAAATACAAGTAATGGGTAAATGCCTCTTTACAAACTTATTTTAAGGAAATACAATGGGAAGCTATTTCTATTATGATGCAATAATTAATTAGTGCGTTTAATATGGTCCACATGAATATGAACATATTTATAAACTTTCTAACATAGGTACCTATAAGTATGAACCAACAAACTTTTGCTAAGAACAAATATAGGTGACAAGTTATAGTATCAACGTGACCCAGGTTGGTAATATTAAAAATAAATGTTTTAACATATTACAATAACGATCCTTGCAATTTGATACCCTTATTTTCATACGGAAAGTTTTTGTTTCATTATTAAGATATTTTTTGATATGTCGTTGTGTCCAAATAGAAGCTAGACAAAAAAAATCTCGATTATTACCTGCCGAAATATCTTGGACTATTTTAAAAATCATTCAGAAATGGCTCGGGGTAAGTGCGGAGCTGGGTTGCGAAGTGTTTATTGGGATCTTAAATTTTTTGTTTTAAAAAAGATCCCAATTATGAAAATTCACTAAAGTAATCTGTAGTTATCATTTATTTTTTATCTGAAATGTACGAGCTCTGTGCGAGTTAGAATTAAATTTATATACACTCAAAACAAATAAGTTATGGAAATGTGAAGAGTAGTCTAAAAAGGTAACAAAAGTCATAATTTTCTTAGTCCATTTAAACACGATTTTTCAGAGCTAGGTGTACCTATCGTCATAGAGTCAAAGAAGGTTTATAACTTAATGAAATTTAATATGAGAAGAGTATCCACGCGCTTTTCATCAGCATCATCAGCCTGTGCTAGTCCACTGCTAAACATAGGCTTCTCCGAATGCACGCCTTCTTCATTAGATGGTTTATGGACCGTATTCTACGCTGGCCCAATGCGGGTTGGGGGTTTAAATGCCCATCCAAAGCATGGATCATCTTACTCTTCAGACTATTGGGTGATCAGCCCAAATTGTCCTAAACAACCATAACAATAACAACAGTTGTTCATTTTAATGACAACAGTTGCAGTAAGTAACAGTTTTTTACCCGCGGAATTTGAACATCCACCACCACCTCCGGTTTATAAAGCAAGGGCCAATAGCGCTAGGCCACAGGGGTGGTTTTCATCGCGGCCTTTTAATTAAAACTACAAGATATTATATTAGATCTACTTGCTAAGTACTCGTATTTACCAAAAAATATCTTACTGATCAGAACACATTAAGTAAGCGCTATTTAAGAAAAATGTTTTGGGTGTTTCTGTTTTTGACTGTCTTCCCAAAAGAAGGAGGTAATTAATTTGGATTATGTTTTTTTTTTTAAATATGTTACCTCGTTGCTCCGCTCCTACCGCTTCTATTTTGTTCATTATTTTTTTAAATGATAGATATAAGCTTTCTATTGGTTCCATTTTTTTTATTAATTTTGTGATAAGTCGTTTAAAAGATATTTAAGAAATTGAAAAAAATAACAACACTACACTTAACTAAAAATTACAACCTTGTGCGATAAAAATTACAAACGTTGCTAAAACCGTAAAAGATAGGCATAAAGTCATGTTCTACGTAATTGTACCTTTAACTGGTCTATAATGTAGTCTGAGAGAGAAATATCTGTTTTAAGACTAAACATAATAACCCTTTAATATATATTTTTTCCAAATTGCAATAAGGCATGTAGACGTTCAGTTAAGATATTATAATGTAATTTAATATTAGAGTTAAAAAAAATCATTCTATTCGCACAGAACATGTCATACACGATAAGATATATTTAAAATGCTTGGGCAGAAATCACGGTCGATTTTTTTGCGTAAAATGATTTGGTACTGTTTGAAGTTGGTCAAATTTTTTATTAAAAATTCAAACTTATTAAAGTATGAATTCTCAATAAAAATATATACAAAATTATACGAAATATTTAATTGTATTTTATTTTAATTTTAAAGCCTTTGAACAAAAATCGGAGCAGTGCATTAATAATTTTTAGTCAATGTGACGGTAGGAGCACGTAGTAAGTTACTTTCCAGTTAATTTATTATAAATTAGCTCATAACCCGCATATTCTTCACATATTTCCAAATTTTAATTATTATGAAATCCTTATTGATTTTCTATTTTCATTTAACTAGAGTTAAAATGGTACCAAAGCCAAAAGCACCACAGAGATGCCAACTGGAGATGGAGAATATCAAACAATCTTGCGATAGAGTAATAATATCGGGTATATCAGGGCTCTTTCCTAATTCCCGTCATGTGATGGATCTAGCCAACATTCTTTATAACAAGGTAAAGCCAAATTTGCTAAAAAATCTATTAAATACCCCAAACCTTTTTAGGTCGTTATTAAGCCTATAGTAGGAACCTTAAGGAAAGTGTGGCTTAATTCTTAAAACTGTAAATGTGCAAAGACTTAAATCCATTTTTATTCTAACAAAGCTTTGAAATTGAGGATGTTATAAGTAAAAAAAATATTGATAAGGAACTATTGCAACAAATATTTTTTTTAAACATAAAAATGTTAATCGTAATTTAATTAATTCCGCTTGTGTAGACAGATCCTATAAAATCGAACCCGCGGTGGGTATACAATCATCCCGAAGTCTCGCAGCATTCTGGAAAGGTGCCAAATATAGACATGTTTGACGAAGACAGTTCTTCGAAGTGCACTACTTGGTTGCTAACTCAATGGATGTAATGGCTCGCAAAATGCTAAAAAAAGGCTTACCGAGCAATTTACGATGCGGGTACGAATACTAAACGTAAACATATTCACATTAAAGTCGTAGATTTATTTTACTACCCAATTTATATTTAATGTTTTAAAACTTTAATTACTAGAAAAAAATTAAAAAATCATTATATCACAAAGATTTTTGCGTTTTTTCAATATAACATTTTACTAGCTGAACTGTTTCTGTATCAATAGAGTATCAAGAAATGTTCTTGAATTAGGTATTAGCCCAGAACATTTTACAGGAAAAAAGGTTAGGATTTATATCGGCAAATGTTTCTCTGAAAGTAAAATGCCTGCTTTTACTCATCTCAGACTAAGACTGGTTTTGGTATCGCTGGGTAAGTGCACTATGATGATTTGTTTTCATTAACATATTTTGTTTACTTTTTAAGTAACAGTTTCTTTATACGTTTTTTATGCTGTTAATGAATCCTTCGTTACAGATGTAATAAATCAATGTTTGCAAATCGTATTTCATATTGGCTTAATGTCAAAGGTCCATTGATGTCTATCGATGAATCTTGCTGCAGCTTAGCCGTGGTGATTGTGAGGCGGCTATTGTGGCCGATGGTAATGTTTGCTTGCATCCCCACTATTCTGTTCACTACGTAAGGTAATCAATTTCCTATTTTTCGCTAAAGTTTAAAATAAATAGTTAATAAAATTAAAATTCCCTATATAATAAATATACATCACTTAAAACTTATACGGTTTTTACAAAATTATGTCTAAAAGGATAGATGGAAAAATTCATCTGGATGTGATAAATCTAAAGCAAGTATTGA
This sequence comes from Lamproptera curius, assembly GCA_029286875.1. Lineage (NCBI taxonomy): Eukaryota > Metazoa > Arthropoda > Insecta > Lepidoptera > Papilionidae > Lamproptera > Lamproptera curius. The sequence continues at coordinate 53,114 of JAGSMT010000259.1, read as the reverse complement.
CGCTTTAAGGTTAAATGAATACTATTAAAAATTCTTCTTTAAGACCACCCTTTATTTAATTGTATTATTTATCGCAGAGCAAAAAATTTAATACCATTCTAGCTTTTAGAATTTACGCGTAGGTTATTCATGTTAATACGCAGTTTATTTCTCTATTATAAAGTAGAACTGGACCGAAATATGGTTTTTACCGTGATCCAGTGAAAGCAGCAGAATTCCTAAACAATTTTTATAAAGAAGCAAGGATACCCTTGCATCTTTATAAAAATACTAGCTAATGAACATCGATTTATACCAAGAGATGATTCGGAAGCAATAGAAATTAAAAATATCCAAATTTTAATAGAGAAGATGGTTGGTCTTTGACACCTACCTGGGATCCAATAATTTCATAAATTAAACGCAGAGTATAAAAAAACTACAAAACCGAAGGACGACTTAAATACTTTTGTAAAACCAACATTAAAAGTTAAGAATCGAAAGATATGTCAATTTTTTTAAATAAAACTGCAGTTATACGAAAACATAGAGATACAGACATATACCAACTTAGTCTGCCCGTGATCATGGATGCTGAAAAGAATCCGAAACGTCGGGAATAAATATATTTAAGTAACGCGAAAAATCCGTAAATTAATGGATTTGATATGTATAATAATCGCGTAAATAAAAGAAATAATTATGTACTTATATTCGTTAATATGGATAAATGTAATCTTGTTAATTATTCGTCATGCAAAGTAAAAGTTCAACCGTACTAAACATTAAAGGCCAAACATTTAAATATAAAACTCTTAACGACACACTTTAAAAATAATTATAGGTAATTTTAAATAATTTCGAAAAGTATTTCTTGACGGCAAAACATTAAAACTACTACCTGCCTATATATTTCTTGGTAACTGTGGACTCTTTTGGGAACGGTTAAATTAAATACATTAAAACAAATTTTAATGCTTTAATTGAATTATTCTTAGAACAAGCTTACGATAACAATTACAATCTCATTATTTCACATCAGTTTAAGACATCACCATATTAGGTTAATAATAATACATTATTTCAATGTTAAGCATCGATGATTGCACACAATATTTATTTATAAAAAACAAATGATAAACTCACATATTATGAGAATTAACAGATGAAAACTGTCGCAAGTTCCTCGGCGTCCCGGTTTGCAAACCGATCGTTGACGATCCTTAGGTGACACTAAAGAATGCCTAACTACGTACCATCTGTACTTAAAATGTACTAATGAATGCAGCGGTTGGTAAAGTTTAGACAGACATATCGCTACGTTCAGGAGGCCTACAGCGTTGTTAAAGTTGAGATAGACACATCGCTAGGTTCAGGAGGCCTACAGCGCCTGGCTATCCGCAGAAGAAGGCCAGAGCGCCGACCAGGCGCAACCTTCCCTGACACTGAGCCCCTGGGCGGCCGGCAAGAGGGTACCTACCGCCCAGAGAAGGGCTCAACAGGGAGGGGCGCTTAATAAAGCGACGGTTCGGGTGTCTCAACTGGCTACTTTAAAGAAGAAATAGTCGAAGACAACAATGAAATATCAGAGAAAATCAACGTTATCAATGATTTAGACTTTAAACGTAATGATATATATCAGTAGTTTTACAGTCGAAAGTAATAGAAATACTAATTTATTTACCTCCTTGTAATAATATGATAAATTTTATTATGTATTCTTTTCTTTTTTCGTATGGTCGATTTGTTTAGAAACTTCAATGGAAACAATTGAACTTTCTAGGCAAATACACTAACAAATTTAGGGAAAATTGCTTCAGACAGTTTTCAATAATCTTCACCAACTATATAAGTGTCTATTATAGTCCGGTCAATTTAGACCAAAAATGAAAGAGTGAAGTTACATAAAGTCCCATCAAGCTGAATTTTGTGAAGTTGTTCAAAACATAATTATAAACAATGTCTGGAAGTTCCCCATCATTTAGCCTGTAATAAAAAATTTAATTCAATTTCAAAGGTCAAAAAATGAGCTTTTCGCGATTTTCAGCAAAACGGTAAGTTTTATCATAAAAGACAAAAATTGTAGATCATAAAATTATCTATAAAAAATGTTTCAATACTTTCTTTCTTACGAGCCACCGTTTCTGAGATATAACGATTCTAAAAGTTGTCATAATATGCACACGTTTCCACGCCACCTATGAGGGAGTGTACTTAGCGCGTTTTTGTTAACGTGGTTTCCCCAGTAGGCCTACTCCACGGGTCAGTTGTGATCCTGTTTAATGTAAAACTATTGCAAAATAACGGAAATTTTCAAAGATTGGGAAAGATAAAAGCGATGTAAATGAAAAAAAAGTGTTGAAGTTTATTCGTCTTATTCGTAAGTTTCAAATTCTTGTTCTTCTTCTTGATCTTCTTCTTGTTCTTCTTCTCCTGCTTCTTCTTCATCTTCATTTTGGATGCAAGTAAATTGCGTCAATAGCGATGTATCGCATGATACTTCGTCGGAGTCAAACGAATCCTCCATTGTTTGTGATTCAATATTAGAGCACGACCGGCCTTGACAATTTGTGCATGCCAAAGAACAAGACAGTCCGACTTTTTTGCAACCACATTTAGCACTGCATCCCTTTTTGCAGTTGCAAAAAATAATGTTTAGCAGTTTTTCCGGCGCAGGTGGAAGTAAAGTTTGAACTGGCTCTAATATATTGTTGACCAACTTCCAACCCCAGTCTGTAGGGTCTAGCTGATAACCAAGCCACACTTGAACTTGGTAATATACTCGAAAAAGATGTTGGTGAGCAGCAACTGAAGTTGGAGGAAGACAAGCTAATTGAACTTGTTTTTTATTTTTAGTATTTTTAGCGAAACACTGCATTTTTTAGGAGCTCCGTACATAGAAAGAAGAAAGCGGATGCCGTTGGTAATAACTTCTTGTTGAGTTGAATCACTTTTTAAAAACTTCAGCACATTGAATTAAATCTTGTTTTCAAACATTTTGAAAACTGCTGTTTTACCCCTCCTGTAAAATGCAGATGTCGTATCACAGCCAGTTATTGCGTGTAAAAATAGTACATGATCTTTACACTTTACAAAAGTAAATAAACTTTTTGATGAATATATATATGATTGATGCTGAGCTTTTCCTGGTTTTAGAAAAAAAATAGTTTTTTCAGTTGGCGTTCGAGCAGTGAGTAATACAAGTAAGTGAACATCTTACAACAACAATAGTTGTATTTGTCAAATTGAATTGCTCTATTGCTGTTTCAATAATCAATACATCAGCATCATTATTAGCTTGTTTTACCAATATATTTTCAGCCGTAAACTTTTCTTTCAACATTGAAATGAACCGAGACTTGTTGTGGGTATTAGTAAGAAATTTCTGTTGACTGGTTGGGACTGTCATAAGTTCATCAAATAAAATGTCAGAAGATGAAGATGTTGCTAAAGTTCGACGACGTTGTTCTGCAGCTTTGATATTTCTCTTGCAATCATCATAGCCATCAAATACGACAGTAACTCTGGAACCAAAATGTCTACGTACATATTGAACGTATTTATCTAAGATAACGTTGAATGTTTCTCCGCTATCCCACACAACGCGGTGTAGTAAGAATCCTCCGTCAATGATGTATGTCGCATTAGTGTTGTTAATATCAATATTAACTTTTTCAAAACAATCGTAAATGGTAGATTTCTGTGTTTTACGCATCCGATGTCATCAAATAACGATAAAGGGTAGGGAGCTAATTCATATTCAAAATATTTTTCAATTTCATCTTGAAATGCTGCAGTAATACTCATGCGTTGGAACAATAATACAGGGTCAATAGGTACTTTTTCTTCATGTATATATATATATATATCATATAAAGCAATTGAGCAATTCAAATTGACAAATACAACTATTGTTGTGTATATATATATATATAAATTTTACAACTCTAGATGTATATACGTGGCGTACATGCATATTATGACGATAACAACTTTTATAACTTTTAGAATCGTTATATCTCAGAAACGTTGGCTCGTAAGAAAAAGTATTAATACATTTTTATAGATAATTTATTGATCTACAATTTTGTCTGAAGTACTTTTATGATAAATCTTACCGTTTTGCTGAAAATCTGAAAAACTCTTTTTTGACCTTTGACCTTGAATTTAATTTTTTCCTTACAGGGAATGATGGGAACTTCCAGACATTGTTTATAATTATGTTTTGAATCAACTTCACAAAAATTCAGCTGGATGGACTTTATGTAACTTCGAATGTCTAAATTGACCGGACTATTATATATTTTCAGAGTTTATAATATATTGTTATTTTCAGGGCGATTTTCAAAATATCCGTAGTGCACTTCTTCACGAAAGCACATCTATACTGGCGTTACAATTGGGTTACTTTCACCGATAGTATGCTGCAACTCAGTGCGCTAAGATATCCCTATGACTTGTTGTAGATCCTATGTGTATAAAAAATTAACATCAATAGCGAGAAACATTCCTATAGATATAATACTTTAAATGAAAGTATGAAAAATCACTACTGCTTTATTTTCCGATACAAGAATTTTGTAAGGTAATTTGTAATTATCGTATTGTTATATTTAAAGTTAAGTTTCGAGCGTGTCGAGTAAGGTAGAGTACATTGTTCTCAAACTCACTGAGTTCTGAAACTCACTGATTGTTCTCAAACTTACTCCCTCAAAGTGATATAAGTTTACTGGCCCACTTCGCACACCCAGACCACGAAGTTGAGGCTACTAACGATGAAGTCTCCTAGGCCTCTAATAACACTCACAAGGTCCACTATAGTGTTTTCATGGGGATTTTAATGCAAAGTGGTGTGTCGGTAGTCCAAATGTAATTAAAAACCGATTTGATTCCTTAACATGTCAGGAAACCACAATGGCAGTTGACGAGGCCCTTGATGCCGTGGTATACTGCATACGGGAGGTGGTAAAAGTTTTGCAGGAGTAAGCGTACTGGCAGGAAGCCGAAATTCTCTGATAAAACGCTTAATCTTATGGCGGAACGTCAATATCATGAGAAGAATACTTCGGCGGATGCAAAACTTTTTTCAAAGCGGATCCGCAAACTTATAACGACGAGAATTTCGCTGCTAAAATACTCAATGAATTACTGATGCGATTGAGCAGAATAGAGGGTCTAAGGTTTTGTGGAAAAGCTCGAAAAAGCTATTTGTCTAGCTTGGTGAGCTTCCTAATGTCAGCTTTGATGAGGTTAGTCTGGTAAGCAGCTTAAGGATAGTCTCCTGGGAAGGATAGAATCCCGGCCAAGGTGCTTGGGTAGGGACGACCCTGTTCTAAGCGAGTTGCAAAGGTATTTGATTCTGATCTTAAATAGGGCCTTAACGTCAAGGTGTGACTTGACGACGTTGTTTCATTCTTTAAGAAATTTTTAGAACTTTGATGACACCTGGCTGTCCTAGAACCTCTCCAACGATGTCAGGTCGACTATCAATAAGTCGAGGTGCTGAGAAGTCTATAATGCAGCGTTTATGTCCGTCTTGATTCCGAGGGTTGAACGAGACCGTTCCAAATGCATCGATGAGTGCGCCATGTTTTTCCCGAAACCTGGAAAACGTTTTCAAGACCTTGTACTGGATATGGCATAAAATTAACGAATACATTTCACATCACCGTTTTGGGACGAAACTTATATTGGCCGAGACGTTGGAGGACTTACTACACTGAATGCTCCCAAAGCGTTGGCCCCAAGGTGACAAGACGAAAGTCATGTACAAACAAAACGTTCACTCGAAGACGGTCTATGTTAATGGTGTTACACTCGAAGTTGTCGATAAATATCTACCGTTACCTTTTGGTACATATTGTAGTTGGGGGGATTTAGGAACCTGAATCACATTGTCACGTCGTCGGTGCCGCAGAGTTTGAAGACAGGGTCTTCTACCAATGCGATATAGGCCTACAATACAGGGCCAAAACGTATCCATGCTCAGAATTTCTTTGTCGATAAAATCGTAATGAATTTTTCCTTCCAAGAGCTAAAATCACCGACATAATACTAAGGAATCACTCGTTGAAGTAGCAGTGGGCCGATCATATAGTTAGAAGAATAGATGGCCGATGGGCCAACAAGGTTTTGGAGTGGAAGCCACGTTTAGGAAGACGTAGCGTTGGTCGACCTCCAACCATGTGGGATGCCGATCTTCATGCAGTAACTGATTCTAGTTGGCAGCGAAAACAAGGAATCGGTTGTTCTTGGCGTTCATTGCAAAAGGCCTATGACTTATGATAATGACGATGAAGTCCAAGTTTGATACAAAGGTCATCTCAGATAGGCAGCGTTCGAGAAGCTACGCCATACGCGGGCTATGATCGCTGTTTCTATAAGTGATATTGGGAGTTTTTGTTTTATGGTTAAAGAAATGAGACGAGAAGGAGGTTAACCTAGTAGTAAATGATACCTTCTCTCGCCCATAAGAAAAGCAGCCAAACACGCTACAAATCCACTCACCGCCCTAAGACATGAAACGTTACGTCTTGTTTACTCTGCAAAACGCGGGTAACGATGTCCTTCAAACTGAAAGACAGTAGCGTTTATACACTAATTATTTTTCTTCTGTTGGCAGAAATTGGCACCGTGGATGTACTACTCCAGATGGTCCCTTTGATGAATATGGGATTTACCTCTTAGATAAAAAGCGAATGCAGGCATCCGCAATAAAAGGATATTCGACAAAGCTTCCACTATTTGCAAAGTAAAGTGGCAATGGGCCGGCACTATAGCTTGTAAAACTGATAACTGTTTGGGATAAAAGGTGACGGCCTGTACTGGTTACCGCAGTGTGGGATGACTCTCTGAGTTTTACCTATGCAAATATGCAGGAAGTTGGTGGCGTCTCGTCGACAAGAGTCCAATGCTCGTCAGAGGGCTTCAAGTAGCTAAAACAATGAAGATGAAATTGCTTGGCTAATAATTATTGTATTTTAAAAATTCAGAAATTGTTTATTTTATTTAAAAAGAAGGAATTTGAAAGAACTGTTTTTAAGGTGCGGGGGCATTGTCATAGAAGATATTAAATTTCGTAAACAAAGTCAAATTAAATCAGAAAGAAAACTAATAAACCTTGCAATTTGTAACTTTCACTGAACAGGCCGAAATGGATGTTAGTAAAAAAATATTTCAAACTACAATATTTTTATTTGATGCACTTGTCTCTAAATCTAAAATTCGCTTTTTTAGATCTATACAAAATTTCTCCTGTTTCTACAAATTGTTGAGGAGAATCTAAACGAACAGTCCATAAATATTTTGCAATTAAGTGACACGCAAGATAAAGACAATATAAGAGAACTTATTCAGCATCTGAGTGACATTTTAAATATAGACATAAGTTACAGAACTATAAACAGGGCAGAGGTATTGCAAGGAGGAACCGTCTCTTCCAAAGATGTTAATTTAGCTTTATCTTCATATTTGTCTCATGACGAAATGGTAAAAACAATAATTCGACTGTTCTTATTTTTTTATAATTTTAAGCTATGGGAGAAATTAGTCGTCTGATAAATTTGAACAAAGACTGTTTCTAATTTACCACGTTGTCAGTGCACGAAATATTCAAAATCACCGTTACGAACTAATACGCTGGATGCCAAAACCTTCTTCAGTTTTCAAATGTGCTTTGAAATTGGTTACACCGTCGGATAAAGCCTTTATATCATCTAAATTTTCATCCTTACCAAAGAACCGCAGGTTAAATATGGTTATCACATGTACATGTGATAACGATTATTTAACCATGGATAGGCTCAAGAAATGTGTTCAAGGATGGAGACAGGAACATGAGGAAATTTATGTGATAATGCTGAAAAACATTACCGAGAACATTGAACAACTTCCAGAAATATTAGTAACATTTACTGTATTAAACGACGTGAGCTAATTTTTATAAATTAATCGGTTATATTAAACCTTACAAAAATATTAAAGATAATAAAAATATATTTTCAGGGAAAACAAGGTTGTGATTTTTTTATGCTTTTGCAACCAAATAAGAATCCAGTCTATGACATTACACTGCAATGTTCCCATATTGGAAATATGAAATCATTACAATGGATTGCTATAGGCGATTCGAGGGATTCCGGGATAGAAGTAAAAGTAGGCATACTATTATTATTTATAGGCCTTGTTCGCGCGGATTTCTATGTCGCCTAACACAGCCGCAAATTGGTTACGCAGAAATCGTCCTTCCCTTTCTTACGCAAATGGTCCTTCGAAACGCATCCTCGCTTCTGGCCCTTTAATAGGATCTACCATATCGCCGTCCCTCGAGTTAGTTGGTCCAATCTAAATTGGCTGACGAAACTTAAGTGACCACGCGGCCGCGCAACTAGGTCTTATTTTAAATAAATTTGACACACAAAGATAGTTTTCAGGGTTTTTGACAAAAATTAAGTTTTCAAAAATACGTAAAACTCTCCTTAAAGAATCTCCGAACACGACAAATTAAATGTTCAGCCGGTGTTGACCATTCACCAATGATAAATTAAGCGTACAATTCCACAAAATTGATAAAATCTGTTGAAAATAATATTGCACACCACTTACATTAATAACAATAATAGCTAAAATATTCTTAATTAGGAAAATAGCTATATTTATAGGTCCCTAGTGTGCCTTTGTAGTCGAGAAATTTAAACTCTAGGAGTGGAGAGCGACGCCGTGAGAAACGCCCATAGTCGGCTTGTGGACGGAGTGCTCTATATTCCTTGATGTGTGTAAACCTGTTAGGCACAAGCTGTGCACTGCAAAGGAATCTAACTCTGAGTTTTGATTTGTTGTTGACGAATTTAAAAAGTGCCCGAATAATGAAATCACTAATCACGTAATTTTAGGCCGTAATATATGTACAAAATTATACATTTTAGTATACTTATTTATTTTATTTATGTGATCAATATACGTATATAATCATGTTTTTATCGATTCTAGCCTTTATATAATTTGTTCCATAAAATCCGATTGTTAACTGATTTCGGCTACTGGGTTACTGGTTATTCTTGCCTTGGTGGTATTCCTGCCTACAATTTTACGATGATACAATATGCATGCAAGATGGAATTAATTTTATCCTAGTGTGCTTACTAGAACTTTTAAATTATCGAGGGCTAGTTAGCGTTCTTCGCCATTCTCTCTAGTCAATTATAAACCTATGTTAAATAAAATGAATAGGGTCGTTAACTAAGCCTAAGTTATATGCCCTTCCCATTGAGTACTTAATTTCTGAGAGTCGGTGACATAGTTTTTTGTTTCTTAGTATTTAGTTAATTTCTGATTTTTATTTTTATCTCATATATCTCTTTAATAAAATAGGTACACTATGCGGGAATCAATAACATCGACATTCGGAAATGTATTGGAATCTTCCCATTAAACGAAACCCAAAACAAAGTTAGAGTAGATTTTAGCGGATTAACAAAGAGGTAAACTTTTTAACTTTGGCGGCTTTCTATCTTTTTGCAAGATTTCATAAATTTTTCTTTCTATTTGTAGTATTATTGTAAATCTGGAATTGGATTGATGAGTAATGAACACTATCGCTTTTTTATGTATTACAAGTAGTGTCCGGCCGCAGTTTCGGTTTCAGCCGAAACTTTTGCCGAAACCGAAATTGGTTTCAAAAGTTGTCATGTTAGCAAAATTAAGATTTCAAAATTGAAAGAAAATTGTAGCGTAAGTAAGTGTATCATTGCTACAATCGAGCACTGATGCGTCGATTTTAGTTCTGACAACCAAGTTACCTAAAAGAGATTGATGATTCTTCTAGAACGACAAGAAGGGATCAAAAGTAATAATAATACTTTTTTATTTTCTCTTAACAAAGGTTTATACAAAGTATCTTAAAACTATTACACAGGGGCCAATGTCTTTGGTAAAGAGACTAGCCCTTGAAATAGGTTCACATATGAACCTGTGCTACAAGTAGCTAGGCCTCTCCCCCAAATATTAATTTCGTATAAGTTTTTAATATTTGACCTTATATCCATTGCTCTTTTTTTTTTTTTTTTTTTTACCGCTATGTTATGAAGGAAGTCAAAGTGTAGAGTTATGTCATGTTGAATGAGTTTGAGTAGTGATTTTGTGTTTACATGTATGTGGTGTCGTAGTCGTGGTAAGGGGTGTATTAAAAAAGTTTATGAGGGCAGTATGTCGAGAAATAGTGACGCATGTTAGACAAGGTTGACGAGGATACTGAAATGAAGAGTGCTATTTGATATATACAAGTAGTTTTTCGGTGTTGGTATAGTCGAGGCTTTTTAGATAGCGTGTGACTTTATTTTTACAAGAAAATTTTGGATGAGAATAAAAATTAAGTTGTTTGTTCAATTTATTGTACAGATATGGACCGAGGTAGCAAAAGAAATTTTTCGATGTTGCAGTTTTCAGTTGGGAAATAAATATAATGAAAGCAACATATATGGAGCATGTATGTTGTTTTGGTAACAAAAATAAACTAACACTGGAAGTTGTAGCTCAGATATTTGTCATTTTAATAAAAATAATCTTCGATTCTTTTTACTTTTTTAATGAAAAGTAAAACCAAGTGCGGGCTTGTAATGAAACCCCTCTTTAAAAAAATAACGACCCATGGGTTTCAATGCGGTTTGGAGACAACATAAGAGGAGTCGGTTCTGCCGTATTCCATTGTCACGAGGTGGAGAAGCTTCTCAATTTAGAGCGTCACTCCCTTGTGTCTCGTTTTGTTACAGAGGATGAAACATGCGTTCATCCTTTTGATTAGGAGACAAAACGGCAATCTTCGCAATGGAAACGGCCCGAAGAATTTTTATCTCTCAATATTTTGGGAGTCAGAAGTGACTTTGTTGATTGCTAACTTAAAGCGTGGAACCACTGTTACAGTTTATAGTGCAGCATTAAATCCTAAGTTGTGAATGCCGCCAATGATAAAAAAGTAAACATCTTAGGGTGTACTGTTTGTCTCAATATCGCACCCGCACTGAGGTTGGCTGGAGCGATGGCTGCCATTCAGCAAGCTGGCTGGAAATAAATAATTCAGTTGTCAATCCTCATTATATCCTAATTTATTCTCACTACTTTTAATCCCTTCTCGGAACTACAAATACAGACCAAAGTATTAATTAGAAAATATCTCAACATACCATACCCTAATAATTAACGATACAGAAATAATTATTAAATTCTTTATTTTGCTTTGAGAATTTAAATAACAAAAGTAATTGTTTTAATTTTAATATTTTGTTACATAAAATATTATCAACTTAAATAAATCATTACCAGGAACTTAATACACCGTGTCTCCATTTCATGTCTAAGTAAATGTAGAATTATAGGTTAAATTCCAGTATTTTAAGAATTTTGATACTTAACCAAGTAAGTTTCGGTTTCGGTTTCGGCCGGAAAACCAGTTTCGGTCGGATTTTAATTTCAAGATTATATTTAATAAATAGTGGACATCGCGTAATGGGTCTTGTGAATGGTGGTGCAGTAAGCTCACGAGTATTTGTGCGTCTTGATCTGCTTTGGCCTGTACCTAAATTTGGACATTAGCTGCTGCAACTGTACCTCTTGCATACAGTTTTGCCTTTTACTGTCTTTTAAGTAGAAGTAATATGACATTATTTAAGCTTTAAAAAGATGTCACTAAGTTTTAATAAGCCACACTGAACTGAATCTATGAACTGAAATCAACAAAGCTTTTAAACGTGTTATTTAAAATATTTACGAATTGCATTTTTTCCTTTCTACTTTAGAACATATGGTTTAGTATCAGATTATCTCGGTACAGATATCTGTACACATTAAAATTATTTAATGTTTCTACTTTTTGTTTTATTACTTTATCCTGATATGGATTTACTAGTACATGGAGGAACATGAGCTTTAGGTCAAGCTGTAATAGCAGTTGCATTAGGCAATTGATACAATGTGTTTACTACGAAGTGATGTAAGAAAGAAAAGTTTCCTGCTCAGGCTATTCCTCAGAACTTAAAGGTAAATAATATTTTTCCTACCAATTAATTGAACCTTAGTAGTATAGTTAATATTATTTGCACTAACTATTTAGTTGGCAAACGATTTGGTTAAATATAAGTTATTATTGTTAACACAGGTAATAAACAATAATATTTCTTAGACATTAGACCTTACCTGATTTTTATATTAAGTTTAACGTAAAAGATTTTATCTGGATTGTTATAGATGTCAATATTGGTAACACTCGTGACCATACGTTTGGAGATTTGCTATTAGAAACCACAAAAGGAAAAGGCTGCGACGTAGTTATTAGCTGTGTCCCTAGCGACTTTAAAAATTTTAGTTATTTTTTCTGTATTCATCCGCTAAAGACGTACTTAATTTCGTTTTAATATTTCGTATATTTTAAAAGGTATCTCTGCGGTGTACTGCAAAGTTAGGCGTTATGTTTGACGTGGAGCATGTCACAGCCCGAAGTGCGTTTTCGTATGGAATGCACTATTTGTCCAATGATAGAACTTACACAATTTTAGATTTTTCATCGTTTCTGCGAGAAAGTAATGATAAAGTACAGTTATGTGTAATTGTAAGAGTAGCAAAATATATGAGGACATAAAGCTCAATTTGTTTACTGTTACTGCTCGAACAAATAAGAACACGACACATCTAAGAAGTTTATTTTTTATGTTTTTGTCAAAATATATCTCAACTTTTAATATATTTTAAATTAATTGTTATCGTCTCTTTATCTTTCCTAAAGAAATATTATTGCAATATATGAATAAAAAGACTATTACGAACCCTAATACATTTATTTACATTTTGGCCTTAACTTTATTTCTGAAGTTTCTTGCACTTTGCAATGATTTCCTTCACGGGATATACTGATTTTTTTTAAGTGGCTTAAGGAACAAAACAGGCTAATGTTTACCTGATGGTAAATAATACTCACTCAACTGTAATTTGTGGCGGCGTATGACCACTGACAAGGGCTTGAACAGTTGGGCGTTAAAATACAAATAAAAATTTAGATGAATGCAACCGGTTACTTTATATAAATATAATATATTGTTTATAAATTATAACTTTTGTTCTAGTTTTTATGATTTCGTACTAAAATTAACATAATTAAATTAAAATAGTATAGCAAACATATTTTAAACAGAAACTGCAATTATTGATGTCTGAGTGTAGTTTCTTGATGCGGCTTTCACGAATAGTATATTTAGCGATGGAGGCACCTCGCGCTTTTTGTCCCTTTGCTAGCCGTCACCGCGGCAAGAAAGATTTTTGGTTTTTGGTTTCTAATTCTAGGTAGCTCTAGGGGCTCAATTCGACCTCTGTGCGGCGTAATATCTTTTTAGCAAACATATGAATATTTTTACGCGCGTGTATCATATTTACAATATATGTATAGCGAGGAGGAGCGAAAATTTCAGTTTTATATAAAACATAAAGGTTAAAGATTGCCCTAATAGCCAGTTATTGTAATATAAATATTGTGTTCGAACCGGTCGCAGATCCCTCGCTACATAAACCCATAGGACATAAGCCGTAAAATTACCCTTAAAAACTAGTTTTGTGTTGTTTCGTAATCTTCGTACGGCTACGATTGCAGTGCTTAGTTTCTTTGAAAGTTTTTCAATATATGTCCTCAACTGCACCTTTGAAATCAATAGAAAATCCACGAAAAGCAGTAGAGATAAAAGAAAAGCCTTATTGTCAATTTTATTTTTTGAAAATCCGGCAACCTACAAAGAGTATAACGCAATTTGTAAAGACAATTAATTAATTTGGTTTTACTACTTGTTTACTAAACATAAACTTTATAGCAACATCAAAGTTATTATATTAAAAGTTTTGTCTTATTCTAAGCTATTCTTTTAACATAAGACAACCTTTCAATATAACTAAAGCACGGGTTGAGGAATAAAAGACTTTATAATAGCGTATATGCGGTAATCGGGCATCGTTATCGTTATTACGTGCAAAACTCATGGAAAGTGCGTATTTTTAGTTTATTATGTTTAGATAATTGTTTATAAATTGTTTAAAGGTTTTATTATTAGAATGTTTAAATAGGTTTCGTTTTAATAATCATACAAACATCTGAGGCGACTGGGACTTCGTAACAGACCGCTTCTAGCTCAAATGAAAAGTAGGCATCTGGCAGACATCGCTCGCAACGTCTGCCGGTTTCTTTCCTTTCAACCTTACCTCGGCTGTTTGGTCTCCCTGCCGAAAGGTTCCTTCTGCGTAAATGTTTTAATATAGTTACAGTTTATATTATTTAGTGCTTTATTATTGAGAATATTATTTAAAAAGTACATAATTTCATATAATAATATTTCGTCTTAATTTCTGACTTACAGAGTCAGATGTCAGCTCCTAAACTTGAACTAGATCTTAAAAGATATTAACCATAAAATTATGTACCTCTTGTTTCAGGAATCAAATTATTGAGGACATACAGGAAAGCGCGACCTTATCAGATTTTAAAATAGATTTGGATAAATTACAAATTGTTACCACTTACTTACGTGATGTACACAACTTATGTTTTACTGAGAAGAAGTACAAATCTCACTGTTCAAAGGTTTGTTGTAGATTTTAACGAAATTAATGATGATCGTAAGAAAATAATCATATACTAAGTGTATATGATTATTTTTCTTTATATATACTTATACATTACAAACTTAAGTATCATTTATTTCTTTAGAATTAAAGAAATTCAAGGAGATATGACAGATTGCGGATTTAAGAAAACTAGAGGGTTATCAACATTTTATTCGTATGTGATTCTAATGAACTTTTAGCAACAACAGAGATGGTATTTTTTTGTATGTAGCTCATAAAAGAGCTTTAAAATCATCTTATTTTTGTTGAGTATCGTAAAACAACTATCTTTACAATAATAGGATTTATGACTCTGTTCTTGCAACAATTTTCAGAGTGATGATGAGTTTGACACGACACAGACTTACTTGTGCATAATACCCGGCTTAGAAGGGCACCATGAACGTTTCAAAATAATTTGCCAAAGGCAAAAATCCCAGCAATTGTGCTACAACCAGGTTTTGAGTGGCTCAAATGAATCTGTTTCTGATTTAGCTCAAGGATTTGCAAAGGTAATCACTTCAATATAAAACAAAAACCTATTAAAGTGTTTATTAGTAATTACAGTTGGCATTAAACTATTTTTTACCGACTTTCCAAAAGAATGGGGAACTCAATTCGAGCATATATGTTTTTGTATATGTTACCTCGTTCCTTCGCTCTTAGCGTTCCGATTTTGTTAATACTTTTTTGATATCTATCATTAGCTGCCATTTGGCTCCATTCTTAAAAAGAATTGTGTTAAACAGTTTAATAGGTATTTGAGAAAAAAAACAAAAAATTTAATGCACCAAAATCACAAATTCAGTGATTAAATTGCAAACGCTGCGTAACGTAAAAGATAGCCTTAAAGTATGTTCTACTCAATTATACTTCTTAAAATGGTGTACACTAGAGTCCACGAGCGCATTTATCTATATTTAAGAATAACCAAAAGACATATTTAATATCGTCAAAGATTCTATTGCGGGTGGGTGTTCTTCAAGGATCAATTTTGGGTCTTTTATTCCTGGTCTATATAATTGACTTGCCTTTGGTTGTGGAGAGGCTATGCAAGTTGTCCTTTTGAAGATACTTCTCGTCTGCTAAGGGTAAAAAGAAGTGACCATAACGTAGAGATAACAAATAAGGCAATTGATATAATGTTAAACTTGTTTGCGTCAAATAATTTAGTAGATAAGCGAACAAAACCAAATGCTTGCGTTTTACCTTTGTAAGTAACCGGATTTTCAAAATATTCAAAATATTTATTGTCTTTTCAAACCCAACCAGATTAAGACTGACCAGAACCAAAAATATCTACCTTGCATAATAGTATAGGAATGTACAATAAATGAGATGATCTGCCAAAGGTACTGATTGATTCGAGCTTCCGTAAAGTCGTAACAACGCTTATATAAAAGCCTACTATTCTGTTATAAATTATATTTAGGACCAAGATGTGTGAAGAATTCTGCTCTTGCAATTCTGGTAACTTAAAATGAAATTATGCACTGGTCAAATTTTGAATATGCTAATATTAAAACAATATATATATTTCAAATTGCGTTATATATATATGAAAGAATTCAGCGTTTCTTGCCGATTTTTTATGGCATACGCAGGCAGACGAGCAGTCGGGCCACCTGATGGAAAGTGGTCACAGACGCCCATAGACATTGGCATACCAGTGGTATCGCCATCGCGGTGCCTACCGTGAGACATAGGTGTTAAGTCTTGTTTACCCAGTAAATACGCTGGATACAGTGCCTTCAAACCGGAACACAGCAGTGTTTTCACACAATTGCTTCACGGTAGAAATAGGCACCGCGGTGGTACCCACCAGACAGTCTCCTGTAAAAGGGGATCTACCACCGGTTATTTTCTGGATGGGTCTGAGTTTGTAAACCGGTAGTAAATTGAAAAAATAACTTTTACTTTGACTTTGAAAGCTCATTTATGGGTACATAGTGAAAGTTTACATACAAGCAATAAATAGGATTTAAAAATCTTCATTCTATGTACGCAAAACGTGTCATACATGGCATTTCATTAAATAAATATCTTAAAAATATAGAGATTTTGTCAGGAGTAGCAGAAATTGCGGTGTAGTTTCCGCAGGTTGTCACCCTTATATTGCGGAAAATGGTTACATACAGTTTGAACTCGGTCATACCTTTTTTAATTTTCACTTGTTAATGCCTGTTAAGATGCTTCCTCACTAGTTATATTAAAAGCAGCTATATAATATTGGTTATAATTAAATACGAAGTGGAAATATTATTAAACATATATTTTCACAGATTTTGCAGAGAAATTTTTCATGTAAAATATGGGTACGATATTCATTTATAATTAATATTTGGTACATTCAAATTATATCGTTTTCAGATTATTATAAAGAAAACAGTACTTTACCGCAATTTTACCTTTTGGGATATAAGAGTGGCACGTTAGTCGCTATAGAAATCGCGGCAGTTCTAGAAGATTATGGTAATATTATATTACAATATTAAAAATAATTAGTTATTAAAATGTTTTTTGCTATAGTGTAAAGATATTTGGTTTGAATTTTAAATTTTGTGTTTTATTTGACAGGATTAACAGGTACAGTCTTTTTGTTGCAGAATCCCTGGACAAATTTCAAGATACCGTTAAACAAGAGTTAGAAAATTATCGAAGTGTCGAGGAATTACAAATAGCAACAGCATTACATGTGCAAACTGATGGTTGACAAAAGGTTTAGAAAATGAGTTGCGCACTGGGAAGACATGGTCTGAGAAAATCAAACTTTTGTTGTCTCAATTCTAGGACGAGTTTCACATTCTGCACAGTACGCACGTGAATTAATTCATTGTGCTTATGGACGAATAAAGCAGGTTCAATGTCATAAAATTAACACCCGAGTATTACATTCCAAACTTATATTAATCAATAGTGCTTGTTCTTCGACGTCATACGGACACTCACTACAAGGTTTCTCGAAGCAACCGATTACCGAGTATCGATTACGAGCGCCTTTAGCACAATCAGCTTTGGACTTACGCTGTACTGCTTTTATCAACCGGCACCTTAGCAATGATTTGTTAACAGCTTTTGAAAGGGCTAATTTATGTGACACCTATTTGCTTAATGCTGATAAGTTTATGGTGACAGTTTAAAACTAATACTTGTCGACTAGGTGCATGATTTTGGGCTTAATTTAATGAAGAAGAAAAATTTCTGTTGTTAGTGTAGTTAATAAACTTTTACATACCTCGTAATATATTGCTTTGTATCTCTTGGAACATATTTTTACATTATTATTGACGCCCTAAAATTACGTTTAATAAGAAATCAAATTCTGCATATTCAAAAACATTCGGCCGATAAGCAATAACTTTTTAAATACTATTCACTTTGTGAACACGTAATATTTTTTGTCTGTTTCCGTCATAGAAGTACAAAAGGTATCAGCAGGACACCAGCGCTGTAGGCAACAGGATACTAAGCTGAAACCTTACTGGTCTAGCTTTTAAGGGTACTATATATTTTGCGTTCTCTTATTGTTTCTGTTATTGCATTTTGATATATATTAAATTGTAATTTATGTTGTTTTTTACCTATCTGTTTGCTGGAGTCAGTCCAACAAAGAATAATCATTATACCGAGTATGAATTAATCGGTTAATTATTATAATTATTATTTACACTTAGGAACATTATTTTATTAGATAATAGTATTTGCTAGTCATATATTTTAGAGTGGTAGGAACCTACTCACTTAGTAGCCTATTTTTTTCATAGAATTCTCACAAGTAAAAGGTACTCAATTCAAAGAGTAGGGTTATTATTTTGTCCGTAGTCGGTAATAACTATTTTCATTATTATTTTTGGTCCCATTTTTTGTTATAGTATTTTGATAAGTAGTTTAATAACTATTAAAGAAATTAAGAAAATTAGAACGTCAAAATCACAACCCTGCAATTAAATAAAAACGCTGCCTCAACCCCAAGGGATAGACTTAAATTATGTTCTACGCAATAGTACTTCTATCATATACTGCTCTATTATGATTTCGAGGCAGCGAAAAAGTGCATCGGAAGTAGCTTTACCTGCACCTAAGACACCGTCAACGCTTTTTCGGTGGCGCATTTCTCGTACCAGAATTTTTGCCACCTCTGTGCCAACGAACTGGCGGAGCTTTTCAATTGATACCTTATATCCACTGGCAGCCCCGATACCTCAAAGATGCAGGACCCCGTTGCACCGGAGGGCCTGTTATACCCATGGCCCCTAGGTCCAGCGCCTTCTTGGCCTTATTTAGGATGTCAGTGTATATGAAATTACAAAATAGCTTACATGTTATAAGTTGTTTGCTTTATCCAACAAGCCTCTTTTCCCAGTAATTCTATTTAATTTAGACCTCATCTATATATACATACATATTTATAAAAACAGTTTTAATGAAAAATATTACTTGAAATATTAAAAGTTGGTTTTTACAAGATTTTAACTTTATACAGCGGGCCTCATTGCGGTCGTAAGGTGCCCCCTATGGTCGTGGCCTGCGTAACCTGAGAGATGATACTCATATCCCTAAGAGCCATCGCCCTAGTCACATTTGCCTTTAAGGAATAAATAAAAACATCATTTATCATTTTCAACGCAAGCGTTACAAAGTAAAAAAAGTTGTTCCGAACACCGCAAAAGATCCGCTTGCATTAACGTTTGCATAAACAAAAACGTCACTTTGACGCGTCTGACGTCAGTGGCTCTTTAAACAATTCCAACATTGTCAAATTATTTAAAATAAATTTTCAACAAATTTTATTTACTAATTTTGTTCCAAAAACTAAGTTTATTATTTTGTAATTTTTGATTTAATTTTAATTTCTTGAACATATTTTAACAACATTTTGAAAATTTTGTCAAACAATTACAGGCCCTGACGTCACAAGAACTTATAAAAACTCTCACAAAACGTTTAATCCTTCAGAAATTGTCTAAGAAAATAAGGGACTCATTTCGTAAGGACTGACAACATCCAAACGGACGAACTACCTCGTAGAGTGTCCACAACACTAACTGGGTACAAAAACTTACGCGATCGGTCAGAGAACCGAAACCGCACCACTGTGCGATCAAGAACAGTTAAGGTACAGCAATTCTTATTCTCGAGGTCGTCAAACCGGAAGAATTAAAGTCCTCGTAACTCAGTCAATACTGATCTAATCAGATCGCGGTTTTCGGTGTAAAGCTTAGCATTACCAACCGCATCACTTGCAAGTCAAATAGAAACGGGGAGTCTGCCTTCATTATGAAGTCTATTTTGTAGAGTTAGAATAATATTATTTCGTTCTTTTAAATTTAAATTGTACTGTGTTTATCTTATTTTTTATTTGTTCAGACGTTTTATTGCCGAACTTTGTAAAGGCAATTATAAAATAAAATATTACACAATTACAAACACCACCTCTGTCTGAGTAGATACCGAAAGTAGGAATACTACGCACGATAATTTTATGGAACAAAACTGCGAACGGTGGACTTGGCCAGTATCGGTACATATTGGTCGATACATAGGATATTATATATATAGCCTTAAGAATACAATTTTACTGTATTTTCACTCATTGATAATAACTTTAGTACTTAACTAAATATATTGAGTAATTTATCTTCTTTATAACAATTGTTTGCTGCCAATTGCAATATAGATTTGGAAATGAAACGAATATTTAACGGTTTATAGTTGTCAGCAACAATATAACCTATTTAACTAAATTAAACACTTTTTCCTGACATGTTTGGACACAGAACACCGGCCAAAAGAACAGCGAAAAACACGCGTTAAGTAGACCGTTTCCATGGGGATGCAGTTTGGCACCTCGTCGACAGCTATCTTCAAGATAGAAAAGTGCGCCGGAGAAAGTAGGTCAGGACTACCACCACGGAATACGTGCGTCAATCGATGGCCCTACATTTATCGGACGTGCTTCCGCGTATTGTTCTGGTATTTCCTCTACAGACGTCCAAGAGAGGGCGAACCAATCCTCGCTCGTGTACAGAAATGGGGGAACGAAACAAATAAAAATTTGCAGCACATGACCAAAGTGATTCTATTAACTAAAAACTGAAATAAAATACCGGGTTATGCGCACGGGCGAGGAATAACTGGAAATGGCTAAGAACTAGAGAACTAAAAGTTCTGGCTATTAGAATTTACGATATTCTCATTAGGGCATAAAGGACGGTCTCACTAAACTCACTAAACCTATGGCTCGCTGGGATTGTTCCCTTGAATGAAAGGGTCCCGGAAGCGGCACACTTCACAAAGTAAATAGGCAGATCTCAGCGGGTGATCGGAGACCGGGGCTTGCGAGTCCTGTGCCATATGTAAACTGCCACACCCGGTGAAATACGCGATTCCCGGATATGTCTGCCTGGGTGAGGAGGTGGGAGGTGTCCAAGAAGCTGCCGTCCTTAAGATCTTTTTTTATTTTTATGGCATACGCAGGCAGACGAGCAGTCGGGCCACCTGATGGGAAGTGGTCACCGACACCCTAGACGTTAACAATACCAGTGGTATCGCCGACGCCTGCCTACCGTGAGACATAGGGTGTTAAGTCTTGTTTACCCAGTAAATACGCTGGCTACGGTGCCCTTTAAACCAGAACGCAGCAGTGTTTTCACCTACTGCTTCGCGGCAGAAATAGGCACCGCGTGCTACCACCCAGACGGTCTCCTGTAAACAGGGGACCTCCCACCAGGCCACAAACGGATCAAAATTGAAAGTGAAATAAGTGCGGCTCTGTCCATTTGGGACGAGTGCTGTAGAAATTAAAACCCGTAAGTTAAAGTTAGGAGACTTCTCCACCTGTCTACGAGGAAGTACTAGCTCTCCGTATGACAGTAGAGGTTTCTTACAAGTATCTTGCATGAAGTTGCGGTGTATATAGCGACTCAAGGTCCGCCTTTGAGACGTTACGGAGTAGTAGACTCTTTACACCCGATGGACGTAGAAATCCCCAGTTTTGTCCATTGACAAATGGAACCAGCGCTATACATTAGCCTCGACCACTAAGCTCTACTTTCCAAATGCGGTCCACGCGCACCACGTACTAAGGAAGCTGGAACTAAGTCCACTGCAAGTCAAATATTGACGGGATCAGGGGCCTTTGCGAGTATCTTCGCCGCTGCAAGTGTCGGATAACCCGACATACAAGTGCGATTGGAGGCTCCGCAGACCGCCCTACAAAAGTTGACGCAATGTCCAATTTTCGAAACACAAAGACAAGGCCTGGCCATCGAAATATGTACGGAAATATCCGAAAGAAACACAATAAAGCTTTCATAGATTTCTGTAAAGAGTAGCTAATTATGTAAACAAAAGAACAACTACACAAACAAATATGGTCCATATACACTAAGTATATATGTAGTCAATATTAGTACATATGAAGCAAAGGCAAAATTGAAATACATTAAATAATTTAAGAATATATGTTAATCATATGATAATAGAAAATATAGAATAAAGGAATAGGTTTAAAGAAGGTAAATAGCTGTATTCATGCACTAGTGCAACAACAAAGAAAATGTATAAACTAGATAAAATAAGTGAAAAGACATGTAAACCTAAATAAGTTAAGAACGTAAATTAAGATACATAACAACACAGTAATGGAAAGAAGAAATAAACAAACCGTTTGCTCAAAAATAAGTATATGTACAAAAGAACTGTAACTGCCTCCGTAGCCTAGTAGTATGGGCGTTTGCTTTAAAACCGGAGGTCGTTGGTTCTAATCTTGCGGTACTCAATAAATTTTCATTGTTGTTTTCTAGTTGGTCAGGGTAATTTGGGCCGATCATTCATCACCCAATTGTCTGCAAAATAAGTTGATCCATCGTCGGATGGGCATGTAAAGATCGGTCCACACACCAACCCACATGGGACTAGGCGTGATGGGATACGGTCCGAAACCCTAATGGATAGTGGTGTATTAGGGAGGTCTATGTCCAGTAGTGGACTATTAGAGGCTGATGATTATGATGATGATGATGATGATGATGACGAAAGAACAAGTACTAAAACAACAAATAAAAGGTGAACAAGGACCCTGATCCATCACGTCAGGTAAATTAGAATAAAAAACCTCCAAGAGTGAATAGACTTAACATAGATTTTATATAGAATTACAGTATAATTATAGATTCAAAATTAGATATCTTTATTAAATCTGTAGTTAAGTGTTACACTAACTAACCTTTATTGTCAACAACTTTTTATTTGCATTAATTCTGCAAGAGATTTTTGTTTCAAAAAGTTAAGGTTTAAGGTTAATTACTTTCATGGCAGTAGACTTTAATTTGTTGCTGACATATTTTGAAAATACTTTTTAAATTTTTTATTTTCTATATAATGAGTCACTCAGGCAATATTACATTTATATATTCAAATTCAAATATCTTTTATTCAATATAGAAGTTTGCACTTGCTTATTGATTGTCAAACACACTACCACCGGTTCGGAAAAGGACGCCTCAGACCTGAGAAGAACCGGTGAAAGAACTCAGCGGGCTATTTTTATGTCATCTTTTAAAAATAACAAACAATTTGATAATTCGACATTAATATTATGTCAATTTTGAAACAAGACCTGGAGCAAGCATTCCATTACCAGGCTGTGTTATCATTTAAAATTCATTAATATCGTAATAACCTTTAATACATAAACGTTCCTTGACTACCTTTTAAAATTTATTAATAGCTAAATTCTGAACGTTTATTGTAATTTTGTTGTAAAAACGTATACATTGTCCCCTAGAAGACTTACTTATTCTTCGCAGTCTAGTTGCTGGAAGAATTAAATTATGTTTGTTCCTTGTATCTATGTCATGTGCATCACAATGTCTTAGGAAATCATCTCTTTTTTTTTGCACATACATTAAATTTTCAAATACGTATTGAGAACTAACGGTCATTATTTTTATTTCAGTGAACAGCTTCCTTAATGATTCTTTGGGGCCCAGGTTATAGACTGCATGAATTGCACGTTTCTGGAGGACAAAGATCGTATTAGTATCTGCCGCATTTCCCTATAGTAGAATGCCATAAGATATAATGCTATGGAAATAGCTAAAATATACTAAACAAGCTGTCTCCACATCTAAGCTGCAGAGCTTAGTTTACTTGCTAGCCTATTAATATGGGGACCCATTGTAGTTTTGTATCTACAGTTATTCCTAGAAATACAGTTGATTCAAATACGTCTAACGCCTCCCATTTATAACCACTTCAAATTTACCATGCTTCACATTAGGAGTCATGAATCTTATACATTTTGTTTTCCTTTGGCTTAATAGCAAGTTATTTACACTAAACCAATTCGCTACTCTAGAGAGAGTATTATTTACATCGCCATTTATTGACGTATGTCGTTTAATTTTAAAAATCAGGAGGTATCATCTGAAAACAATACTATCTCTTCGCTATTATTTATCACACATGGTAAGTCGTTTATATAACTGAGGAAGAGAAAAGGCCCAAGAATGGATCCTTGTGGGACCCTCATATTTACCGGGGCCCCGGGAGATCCTTTACCATTCACGTCAACCCTCTGAATTCGATGGCTCAAGTACGAAGACGGAAGGTTGAGTGCGGTATTTCTTATACCATAGTGACGTAATTTCCTGACCAGGGTCTCATGGTGAACACAATCAAAAGCCTTTTTGAGATCACAGAAAATGCTTAAAGCATCCTGCGATGCTTCCCAAGCCTCAAAAATGCTTTTGACTAGCCTGATGCCTGCGTCGATTGTTGAGCGACCCTAGTGAATCCATACTGCTTGCTATTTAAAAGACAATTACGATTGAAATGTTTAACTAATTGTTTCGTAAGAATTTTTCAAATAATTTACTAAGAGTAGGCAGTATAGATATTGGTCTAAAGTTATTACGGTCCGTATTACATCCAGATTTAAATATCGGAATAATTTTGCTATGTTTCATTAGGTCAGAAAATTCGCCCCTTCTGATACTTACATTGAATATTGCTGCTAGGTGAGGTGATATTACATCGATAATAGAACTTATCACCTTAACAGAGATCCCCATAGGTTTGTAGTTTTTTTAATATCTAAAGTTTTAAATGTACTAACAACATGTCCGGTACTTACGTCCGTAAATTTAAATACTCTGGACATTGAATGGTATTATCTTTTAATAGTGACTTAGCAACTGTTGGAGAAGATAAAAGTGACTTGGTAAATATTTAGACTTGGTAATTATATAGTTTACTTAGTAACTATTACATATTATTATTAAGTGTTATTGTTTCGGTACAAGATTCATACTTATGTGACGTTTATGTCCAAACTGACTATGAGTGCGTACGTATTTTATATATTTTTCTTTTCGACCAAGTTCCGAAAAAACGGATTGTTTCATTCGGAGCGTGTTTTCATTTATTTCATTATTACCTCGGTGCCTCCTCTTCCTCTTTTTCGCGCTTTATAGTAGCCCTATTATATATAACAAGAACTCCAATTAGATACAAGTTATTAAGATTACAAGCAAAAATGATTACTATATGTCATCTTACTATAAAATTAAAAAATATTAACCAAAAACAAATCTGATTCTAATTCTTTATTATACAATAGCGATCCGGCCCGGTTGTGCCTGGGTGCAATGCTGATACCTGTAACACTCAAAGTCAAAATCATTTATTCAATTAAGGCTCAACTAAGCACTTATGAACTACTACTAATACTAAATTATCCATTTACCACCGGTTCACAAACTCAGACCCGTCCAGAGAAGAACTGGCAAGAAACTCTTCAGTCTTTTTATTAATATCAGTGTTTACAAAATTTGACAAATATATATTTTTTTAAGTTACAGGGATTTGCAAGTGCAGAATATAAACTACTTCTACACATCTTGGTACTCATTATAATTTATAACAGAACAGTAGGCTTTTTCTATAAGCGTTGTTTTGAAAACTTTAAAAAGATCGAATCATTCGGTTGCGTTTGCGAGTCATTTAATTTTTATACATTCTTTTACTGTTATACATGAAAGATTTTTAGGTTTGGGTCAGTCTAAATCTGGGTAGCCCTAGAGGCTCAATTCGACCCTACGCAGTCTAATGTCTTTTTAGCAAATATATGAATATTTTGACGCGCGTGCGTATTTTCAAATATATATAGAAGGGTAAAGTTAAAATTTCAGTTTTATTAAAAACTTTACGTAAAGATTTCCGTGAACCCAGATTGTAGATTGCCCTAATAGCCTGTTTTGTAGTATAAATATTGTGTTCAAACCGGCTGTGGATCCCCATTATAATAATCCATAGGACATGAGGCTGTGAAAGTACGCGTAATAAACTAGTTCTGTAGTTCCTCCAGTCAGTCAGCTGCCTAATCATCATGCGTATGGCAAAGATTGCTTGTATTTAGTTTCTTAGAGAGTTCGTCAATGCTTCCCACTGCATCGTGGAATCAATAGGAAATCCAAGAAATGTAATAGAGGTTTCGTAAGGTATGACCTCATCGTCAATTTTAATATTTTGAAAATCCGGCAACTTACAAAGAGTGAAACGTAAGCATTTGATTTTGTTCACGTTAAGTACCAAGTTATTGAAGCAAACCAGTTTAACATAATATCAATTGCCCTTTTGGTATCTCAACGTTATGGTCATTTCTTTTTACCCTTAGCAGTAGAGAGTGTCATCTGCAAAAGGACAACTTTGTAGATTTTATAGTCTTCTTATAGTGCTGAAGTAAATAATCCAATAATCAATTTTCAAATATTTTACTTAATAATACTGAACGTAATATGGATAATGATCTAAAATTAATTGGATCCCTTTTATAAATCCTTTTATAAATCTGCAAGATTTGAAAACCAGTATTACTTCATCATATTATATCATTATTATATATCGCTTAATTGTATGAATGCTGTACATTTAGTTTAAATAAAGATTTTATTATTATTATATTTTCAAATATTTCAAGATATTACATACATAATAGACTCTAGTTTTACAATAGCGATAGATTCTTAATCTGAAATTTAAAAATTACACTTATTTACCTAAGGTTAAAATTTTAAATTTATAAACCCTGAAAGTTACTAAATTTAAAGTCACTGTGCGCGATTTCCAAATCGATGTGGTTTCAATGCACATAACAGTGTATATTTCTATTTTATATGGTTCATTCCATGATCGATAGTATTAAAAATATTCTGGTTGATAATATTTGCCGTCCTCCTTGGTTTTTTCTACTTTAAAAACAAAAATAACGACTTTGATGTTATATGCATTACTTTGTATAAATTTTGCAATTAATGTCTAAAATCCGTTATATGTTAATTCCACAAACGAACATTTGACTATTATGACGTACACAATAGAGTGGTGTGCAAGTATTTTTTAATATTAGTAGGCACAATATATTCAAATACTTTCAAAATACTTTCTGACTAACTTACGTATACAAATGCAAATAAATATTTATACAAGTGTATATAACAGGAAATATTAGTAAGTTAGGCGACTTCAATCTAGCTGTGCTAGGAGCATCGATAAGGAAAATAAAATTTGTACTCCTTATAGTCTTTATTTTCTAATCAGTTTGTATTAACAATATTGTGTATAATTGTTTTTAAAAATTCAAAAAATATCTAGTTTTCATATCTGAATACTAACCTTAATAAAACTTTTACTTCATGGTATCTACCTCGCCATATCACAATTGGCCTAAAATTATTTATGATATATTTTTTCATGTTTATAATCATTTATAATAATACTAAACATAATAACAGTAAGAAATTAATTATTAATAGCTTATGGAATTCAACATAGCACCTTGTATATTAAAAAATCTTCTTATGTAATATAAAGTCAGTATGAAAAAAGGTTTTATAATTTTAAAAGAGTAAAGAAAAACGTTTGATAAAACTTAGATATAGAAATGACACCGAAACCAAAATACCGACCTTCAAAGCGAAGAGATGCCGAAAGACAGTGAAATCTCCGAAAGAATTATCATATCGGGTATATCTAGACTGTTTCCTAATTCTCAACACGTTGAGGGTCTTAATGATATACTGTACAACAAGTTATTAGTGGTTACAATTATAATCAATTTTTAATTTTTTCCTTTAGTAATAATGGATCCTTTTGGACAGAAAAGTCAATATCTTCCAAAACGTAGTACTCCGGCAAAGTGCCAAATTTAGACTTGTTGGACGCTCAATTCTTTAAAGTTCACTATCGGACACTCGATGGATGTTATGGCTCGGTAAAATGCTTGAACAAGCTTATGAAGCAATTTATGATGCATTACCCGCATCATATAAATTTGATTACTTGCGCTCAACGCAAAATCGCTTCTTCTATGTCGTACTCATCGGACTGGTTTCTTACATTCCTCTTTCCTTGTGCAATCTATTCTTTTATACAATGCACTTCATCCAGAAATTAGAATGGTGACCAATCCGGGTGAATGCCGCAAACATTACTGTAACTGTTCCCATAATCTATCTTGATTTCAGTTTAAACTTAATTCATTATTAGCTGCATTTATTTCTAAACCTTATAATTAAACGTTCATTAACTGTATATTTTATATATATGTGTATAAATTTATTTTTAGTATGTGTATAAAGTATTTATATTTCTATATATTTATGTATTTGTAATTTTGTGTAAATAATATATCAAACTCCCTCTACTCAAGATATCTTATATGACGCCTTTGTTTTCTTAATTTGCACCTATCAATGTTTTTTCTCAGCACCATCTGAAAGTTGACTGCCAGACCTATGTGCAACAGAATTACGGCAGCATTTAAGGTATATATATTTTCAACAAATATATTTTTCCCACTTTACAGTATTGATTATAATGTCTTGTCTTTAGTTATTTATTATTATAAATAAATAATTCGCCATTTAAATCGCTACTAAAATTTTTTTAGATATTTTGAGTAAAATCCAATAATGACAGTAGAAGCTGGCAGCACTTGTAGCCAATAGAGCGGACGCAAAATTACCTGTTACCTTTTAACGCTGCTGGTACCGAAAGAGGTAAATTAAGCTGTCCAGGATTGAAAACTAAACTTTTACCTAATTTGATTCAATAATACATCACCACTTTTAGTAATCGTTTATTTTGTTTAAATAATAACACGAAATAGTATCAAGTTATAGCTAAACAACTAATAAGTTTTCGATTTCATTGGGAACTTCTTCTCATTAATGATATCATTAACAATTAGCCCTTCCAGACAATATTAAATGAACAAGACGCTCTGAATTCCGTTAAAATGCTTTAAAATCTAATAAAACTATTTAGTTAGCTAGCTTGCATTTAAAGAATTAAATGCTTTAGTAAAAGTAATTTAATATTTTACAGGTAAAGTTAAAGCGGAATTTTCAAATTCAAGCCGGTTCTTATAACAACGTTTGAATGCTTTTACTAATAATTACATTTGATATTTTTATAGTTCATAAATGAAAATTTTAAGCGAATTGGTAAAGATAATTAATTAATTGGGTTTTACTACTTGTTTACTATATCATAAACTATATTACAACATGGAAGTTAACGCCTCCTTAAGAGTGGATGACCTTAATAAAGATATTTTATAGAATTACAGTATAATTATAATTTCAAGATTTATATTTTTAATAAACCCAGAAGTGTTACACTAACTTATTTTCTACTATCAACGACAGTTTTAATGAATTTATTCGCAAGAGACTTTTAGTTCACAAAAGTTAAAGTTTAAGGTTAATTTTACCTTCACAGAAATAGCCTTTTCATTTGTTACTGTTATATTGTGAATATGATATTATTTTAAATATACTTTTTATGATTTTTTATTTTCTCCATGATGAGTCAATCAGCTAATATAATAGCATACTTATTTTATTCATCATTTATTTTCAGCCTGTGTTAGTCCACTGCTGGACCTACGCCTCCCTGCTTCATTAGGAGGTTTCTGAACCGTATCCCACAACGCTGGTCCAATGCTGGCTGGTGGGTGGACCGACTTTTACATGTCCATCCGACACATGGATCATCTTAGGTGATCGGCCCAAATATGCCCTTACCAACTAGGAATTAACAATAAAATTTGTTCAATCCCCGCAGGATTCCAGGTTTCGAACACACTAAAGCACACGCCCTAGCCACTAGAATACGCGGACAGTGTACTTGTTACTTACTCGATATTATTATTAGGTCAAACAGAAGAACAGTGCGCATCTAGCTCTCGGGTCGACCGGACCAGCCCGCTCGATCCGCTCCGCTACCTGCGCCTTCCGCTTGGCCCACCCGTGGCCACGCCCTCCCCCCCGACGCCTACAAGTGGCAGAAGAAAGAAGACTCCGTGTTCGCCGTGCAAGACTGCAGTGACTGTGCTCAGTGCTAGTGTGTGCCGGTGTAATAGTGTCGACACGCTCGGCGTACGCGCCTGGCGTAGAAAGCTGTGTAGCCGTCCGGTGAGTCGTTCTGATTTCTGTCTTTTCTCTCTTTTTTCTGTCTTTACAGCGTCCTCATGTCCTTCTGTTGAGATGTAGGGAACCATTATATTGTGGCAACACTAGTTTTTATCTATGGGTTTTGACAGATTGCCACGATATTGTCGGGAGAACATTCTGGAAAAGTCGCATCGCATACAGACTTATTAATTTACGAGATTTGTCTATTATTATAAGCTAGATCATAGTTTAGAAATTAATTAAGTAATTACATTATCTTTCGTGACTACCATCGACATTTTATTTCACTACCTCTTCCACCAAATTGGTGACCCCGACGTTCTAAGTGCGTCGTAATATTACGCACTTATATGAAACTTGTACTGCAAGTACATGACATACCAAGCTGAACACGAGGTGGAAGCACAAGTGGATTACCAAGATACCATTTCCAAGCAGCGAGACAGTGATTCAAAGGTTTATATCACAACTAGCTGACGCCGCGAATTCGTCCAAGTGATGTCATTGTGAACTGTGACCTGTTTTGTTTTGATTTGTGATCTGCATTGGTGTTGGGTTTCATCGAGATCCGTTGGTGGTGGTTTTCCGTAGAAATAGGAACAAGCGTACATCCACATCAAGATAGACTTTCCCATATAGTATTAATATACCTAGATTTATGTTAAGTATAAAACCAACAACTTTTCAGTTACATACTTGACTAAAATAAACAAATATTTGACGCATATTTATAGCTAAACTACATTTTGAGTGTTTTGCATAATTTTAAACTAATTACAACTGAAAATTTTAACTGCATATTGGTGTTGGTGTGATGATGTAACAATACCTAAACTGATTGTGTTGTTCATTTTAATGTATTTTTGGTGTGTGTTTGCATATTTAAACATATGTTTTATGATACTGTTTGAAAACATTGGTTTTTGGTGGTTTTGTTTATGCAATTAACTCATATACCTATTGTTCCCTGCCACATTACTACCCATTTGATGATTGTTTACTTTCTTTTCATTTTCATCTGCCTGCCTGCCTGTTTTGTGTGCGTTTTCCGTTCCCATTTTCTCTTAATTAATCATGGCGGAGGAATTAATACGAGATAAAACAACTTCAAGCTCAGAATGCTGCGCTGCAACAGCAGCTATCCCAAGAAAAAAGCCTGAGATTCACAGAGTTTCTGTGAAACTCCTACTTTGGCCCGATAAGCCCGCAGTGTGGTTCGCACTAGTCGAGGCTCAATTCGAGTTATCGGGCATAACAGCCGATAACACCATGTTCAACTATGTGATATCCCAATTAGACCAAAAGCTAGCTGGTGAGTGAGAGGACCTGATTACCAGGCCCCACCTGTTGGTGAACGTTATGCTAAACTCAAGGGGAGTTAATTAGACGACTCTCCATGTCAGAGGAGCAGCAGTCCGGCAGTTGATTAGTGAGGAGGAGCTCGAGGGATGAAGGCCTTCCCAGTTCCTTCGCCACCTGCGTTCCTTGGCAGGTAACGCTTTAACGACGAGAATATTCTGCGCCAGCTTTGGACTCGCCGCCTACCTCAACAGATACAAGTAATTTTGGCTTCTCAAGCAGATCTTGGTTTTGGAAAAATTGGCCGAACTAGCTGATAAAATTATTGAAATTTCTGGCCCCAAACAAGTTTTCTCTTGCAGCCCAACTCCTACCAAGTCAGCTTTAGATGATTTAGTTAAACAGATGAATGTACTTACCCAACAAGTTGCCTCTTTAACTACTAACTCCAACCAACGTTTTCGTCCCCGCAGTAGGTCTTCATCGCGCCGCCGCTCCAACTCTGCTGTTCCTGTTGGTACTAAACTTTGCTGGTATCACAAGAGGTTCCGCGCCAAGGCTGCCAAATGCATCAGCCCCTGCAACTGGACATCTTCTCAACAGGGAAACGCAAGCAGCAGTCAGTAGTGGCGGCAACTGATTGTTTACGTCCCAGCCGTCGACTATTCGCTACTGATCAGACGTCAAAATACCAATATTTAATTGATACTGGGTCTGATCTTTGTTGTTTCCCTCGACGTTTACTTCAAGGACGTTATTCTACTACCGATTATGACCTCTGTGCTGCTAATGGTAGCTCCATAAAAACATACGGTACAATCTCGCTCCATCTTAACCTAGGACTACGTCGCGACTTTCACTGGAATTTCGTGATTGCCGACGTTAGTACACCCATTATTGGCTCTGATTTCCTTAGCCATTATAATTTATTGCCGGATTGCCGTCACAAGCGCCTCATTGATGGTAATACCAACTTGTCTGTTTCAGCGGTGATTGCTAATGTCTCGCAGGGCAGTGTCAAGGCGATAGTCTCCATCAATTCAGCATTCCTACAAGTGCTTGCTGGAGTTTCCGAGTCTATGCGTCCACCTGGCCTCCCTCGCATTGTTAAACACAACACCCTGCACTCATCAAGACTACAGAAGGCCCTACAGTTTCTTGCCGTCCACGCCGTTTGGCACCTCAGAAGCTCATTGCTGCCAAAGGAGTTTGAGGACATGGTACAATGTGGTATTGCTATATATACCTTCTAAAAGTGCTTGGGCATCTCCTCTGCAAATGGTGCTCAAAAGAATGGTACATGGCGTCCATGCGGTGATTACCGTGGTCTTAACAGCAGGACAATTCCTGATAGATACCCGTTCGCCACATTAATGATTTTACCCACAACCTTTCTGGATCTAAAATTTTTAGTACTATAGATTTGAGTGAAAGCATACCATCAGATTCCCGTGTTCCGAAGATGATATACCGAAGACTGCCATCGTCACTCCGTTTGGCCTCTTCGAGTTCCCTTTCATGACGTTCGGACTGCGCAATGCTGGTCAAACCTTCCAGCGTTTTATCGATGAGGTCACACGGGGTCTCGATTTCTGTTTTCCTTATATCGATGACGTGCTCGTTTTCTCGCCTGATGAAGATACTCACAGAGAACACCTCAGGTTGCTTTTCAAGCGTTTTCAAGACTATGGAGTTGTTGTCAATCCGTCTAAATGCATCCTTGGCGCAACTGAGGTAGTATTCCTGGGTCATCTCATCAATGCTGAAGGAACACGTCCTCCAAAAGATAGAGTACAGGCTCTGCTTGATTTTTCTCCTCCTGAAACTGTTCAAAGCATGAGACGTTTCTTAGGCATGATAAATTATTATCGCCGATTCGTCCCTCACGCTGCTAAGTTTCAGGCACCTTTGATCAACGCCGTAGTATCTACTAACAGTAAGGGCGCGAAACCATTTCCATGGACGCCCGAACTGTACAAAGCTTTCGAGGCCTGCAAGAATAGTTTGTGCGATGCCACGCTTCTTCAGCATCCCGTAAGTAATGCGCCTTTAGGTCTGTTCACGGACGCATCAAGCGTGCACATCGGCTCTTGTTTGCAGCAGGAAGTCAACGGTCAATGGTATCCATTAGCGTTTTTCAGTAAAAAACTGACTCCTCGCCAATCCGAATGGCCTGCCTATTACCGAGAACTATTAGCGGTGTACGAGCGTACAACACTTCCGCCACATTCTCGAAATCCAGCAAGCCACGATTTTTACAGACCATAAACCGCTGTTGATGCTTTTATACAGCGCCGCGAGGACTTCCACCTGCACAGCTGAACCAACTATCCTTTATCAGCCAATTTACCACTGATATCAGGTATATCAAAGGTGAGGACAATGTAGTCGCAGACGCAATGTCCCGCGTAGATGCTGTCTCCCTGTCAGATAATTACGCAGCGCTCGCTTCAGCCCAAGCGGCCGATTCCGAGTTAGAAGCGCTCCGCGGCGATTCTTCCTTAAAATTAGAATCCTCAACATTCCAGGGACAGATATCAGCATAGTCTGTGACATGTCTACTGGCAAACCTAGACCTTATCTGCCTGCGTCTTTCCGACGTGCCGTTTTTAAAGACTGCACAATCTCAGTCACCCGAGTGCGCGCGCAAGCTGCCGCCTGGTTAGCTGAACGCCTACGTATGGCGTGCATCCGCAAGGACTTAGGCTCCTGGGCGCGTACTTGCATTGCTTGTCAGCGCAGTAAAGTAACGCGTCACGTGTTTTCTCCACTTGGTAATTTTCCCGTAACTTCAGCTCTATTTCATCACGTTCACCTGGATATTATTGGACCCTTCCATCGTCTAATTCTTTCACTTACTGTCTTACAGCTGTGGACAGATTCTCTCGATGGCCAGAGGCTAGCCTATTTCAGGTATCACAGCTGAAGAAGTAGCCGACTCTTTCGTCAACGGTTGGATTTCGCGTTTTGGCGTCCCACTTTTTGTCACCACTGACCAGGGGCGACAATTCGAGTCCGCTCTTTTCAACCGATTGTTACAGACTTGTGCCACCAAACGAATCCGCACAACCAGTTACCACCCTCAGGCCAACGGGATGGTAGAGCGTCTCCATCGCCATTTGAAGGCAGCTCTTACGTGTCACAATGAGACTTGAGTCAAGCCTTACCTCTCGTGCTTCTTGGTATCCGCACAGAGTTGAAAGAGGATTTGAAATGTTCTTCTGCCGAACTGTTATATGGTGAACCTTTACGAGTTCCCGGAGAATTTGTCGTTCCTGCATCAGAGACCAGGGACAGCGTTTCGGAATTTTAAGTGTCCTACGAACTAAGATTGCCGACTTACGTCCCGTTCCTGCATCACGACATACGCAGCCGAAAATGTTCGTTTTAAGGATCTGGCTACAACAACACGTCTTTCTACGCGATGACACCGTCAGGCGTCCATTGCAAGCCTCCGTACACTGGTCCGTACCAAGTAATTGAACGAGCCAGTGATGGTAAAACAATAAACATCTACATAAAAGGCAAGCTTGTGCGTGGAGTGTAGACAGAGTCAAACCAGCGTACGTGGAACGTACAGAATCGAAAGATCATGTTCTTGCTCCAGCGTCTACACCACCAGCAACCTATATTTCAGCGCCTACAAAACCCACACCGACAGCTTTTGTTCCACCATCTACGCCACCACCAGCAGCGCCGCCTACACGACCAGGTCGGGCAGGCGTGTCAAGTTCAAGACTATTGACTGTTGAGGTTATCCTTCTCCGTGGGGGTGGTGGCAACACTAGTTTTTATCTATGGGTTTTGACAGTTGCCACGATATTGTGGGGAGAACATTCTGGAAAAGTCGCATCGCATCAGACTTGATTAATTTACGAGATTTGTCTATTATTATAAGCTAGATCATAGTTTAGAAATTAATTAAGTAATTACATTATCTTCCGTGACTACCATCGACATTTTATTTCCACTACCTCTTCCACCAAAATATATTAGTCTACCCTTGCCAACTAAATTATCATTTGCCACGTTTCACCGCCAACGTAGTTAATTTTAAAATCAACACGCACACCACCCACGTGGTATTTTATTTTCTCATTTAAACGCTAGTTTTCTGCATTAGGCAGCAACTTAGGTATACACCTAGCGCTCCTAAAGCGCTAGATTTTATTTCTAACGTTAGGTTTACACCTCCCTGCTCACTGGGGCGGGAGGTAGGCGACAACCCGGCTTCTCACCGGGGTGCTTACCGCGTTATTACCACTCTCATTTTTCACTTTTATTTAAATTCATCGCGTAAGTTTGGCAACATCGCTTCACGATGTTGCATCTAATGAAGGAAGCCCTAGAGGGCATAGGCCTCAATATCGAGGAGCTTAAAAATAAGACCCCGGAGGCTATCCGTATAGCCATACTCGCCGCCGCAAACGCTAACAGCGGCACATCGACGCCCACGGAGGGCAAAAATCGCGCGCCACGTCAGAGCAGTCGGAAGAGTCCGGAAACTCATCCGAAACATCCCATACCACATCCGACTCCGAAATGGAGGTCGAGGTAGAGGTTGAAGCAGACTCGGATGCCAGGGAGTCCGAGGAACAAGACGCAGGAGGCTTTCTGCCCATCCAATCGCGCAAAAAGCGCAAGAGTAGGTCGTCACCGGCTTCATCGCCGACTCCGGACCCACCTGTCAAGGCGCCGAAATCGTCGGCCGCCGAATTATCGGCCCCGAGGCCAGTAGAGTCAACCCCCGCCGCCTCACGGCAACCACCATCCGCTGCTTCACAGCCGGCCGCATCACGGCCCTCAACATCGGCTGCTTCTCAGCAACCCACCCCCGCTGCCTCACAGCAAGTACCCGTCTCACTTAGAGACAAAAAGCCACCGCCTATTTATATTAGGTCAAAAGAAAAGTGGGCCGAACTACGGTCAGCTTTATCTAACCGTGTTAAATTCACGGCAAATGATTCCGCCAGTGGGATCAAAATTCAGTTAGAGACGGTGCAAGCGCACCGTGACGTCACCAAATATCTGCTCGAGAAGCAGTATTATTATCATACATTCGCGCTCCCGGAAGAGCGCGTCCTTCGGACAGTGGTCAAAGGGCTGCCGAAGGCTGGCTGACTTCATCAAGTCGGAGAATATACCAATTTATTCCGCTCAAAGGCTGTTCCATCCGCGGACAAAAAAGCCATACAACGTCGTCCTTCTGACGCTCGAACGCTCTACAGAGGGCAAAAAAATTTACGATCTAAAACACATTTGCGACATTGGTCGCATCTCTTTTAACGCGCCGCATTCCAACGGCCTCCCAGGGCAGTGCCACAACTGCCAGCTATTCGGACACACGGCCCGCAATTGCCACGCACGACCGCGCTGCGTCAAGTGCCTCGGGGACCATGGCACCCCAGACTGCCCTCGACAAATCCTAGCCACCAGCCAAGACCGAGAAATCCTAGCCACCTATGAACCGCCGGCATGCGTAAACTACCAAAGTCCTGGCCACACGGCCAATAACCTAGGGTGCCCCAAGGCGCCCAAGCGGAGACCACCTCCACCATCCACCATCCCTAGGCACCCACTGGTGCCATCTCTCACCTCCTTCCGCCCCTCCGGCCTGCTCTGGCGTGGCAAATCCCAGCGCTCCGCGTAGCGCCCCATTCCAGCGTGGCAACAATCGGTCCCGCAACCTGGCCGAGCGCTCCGCGTAGCGCCGCACCTCGCGCCGCACCACCAAGCGCCCCGCGAAGCGCTCCCCAGCAAGCTAGCCATAGCAATGGCGGCACTGGGACTAACACCGACGTGTTAGTTAACACCGTAGACTTCGTAGGGTCGATAGGGCTCACCGCCGAGCTAGATGCCACCGTTGGCAATTTCACGCCCGCTTAGCTGTACTCCGCAAGTACAGAAACCTGATAGAACTTATTCGTGGGAACTAAATGTCTAATACCACCACAACTTTTGGCTCGACTTAATCCTATCATCTAATCCTTCTTTGGTGTCCTTCTACGACCAACACGCAACCCTGGTTTTCTCTCCATGACTTAATTTTCCTTTCTTATATCCAAAACCTCCTAAACCTAAACCTAAGGTACTGTACTTGCGTCTTTCAGCAAAATTAATATTGATAAACTTTACAAGGACGCAGGTAAGGTTGAATGGGTCTGTAATAGAAAAGGAAAATATTGACTACAAGATCGACACTTTAAACTTACTTATCAACAACTTATACGACATACATGCACCCATCCGAAAGGTTAAAATAAAAGAACACCTGCACCTTGGTTAACCGATGGCATCCGCATTGCTATGAGGCGCAGGAATCGTTTATTCCGGAAATTCAAATTGGAACGGACTGACTGAAAATTGGGCCGATACAAATTAGCACGGAATCGGTGTAATCAGATGATACGCAATGCTAAACGCCGCTATTTCCAGGACAATTCTAGTAATTCTTCTCCTGCCGATATCTGAAGTTTCTTGAACTTTGGGTATCGGTAAGTCGCGAACTTCAAGCCTTACTAGTTCAATTAGTTTGGATGATTTAAATCACCATTTCTTACCACTTACTACTTAAATCATTCAACGATACATGACACTATTTCTTTTAAATGAGGCTGACGCGACCTTGTATTCAACGTTTAGATTTTCTCCAGTTACTTCCGATGACATCAAAAAGCTATCCTTTCTATAAAATCCGATGAGTTGGTTATGATAAAATGGCGACGAATGATTGTTCCTATCCTAGATATTCTTCTCCCAACGCTTACTCATGTTATTAATTTTTCTAACCTCAGGAACATTTCCATGTTCTGGCTATGCCCTTATTCTCGTCCACTCCCAAAGTGCTCCAACCCGTACTTCTCACTAACTACTGACCTATCTCTATTTTGCCCTTCCTTTCTAAGGTACTAGAATTCTGTGTTCATAAACAGCTATCTGGCTTCATATTCTGTAACAAACTGATTAGTCCATTACAATCGGGATTGAGGCCGGCCATAGTACCACTTCTGCCCTGCTCAAGGTGACTGGCGATATAAAAGCGAGCATGGATAAAACCATGGTCACAGTTCTCGTGCTTATTGACTTTTACAATGCCTTTAATACCGTCGTCACGAGGTTCTCAAGTCAAAGTCAAAGTCAAAATCATTTATTCAATTTAGGCTCTACTAGCACTTATGAACGTCAAAATTATCCATTTACCACCGGTTCACAAGACTCAGACCTGTCCAGAGAAGAACTGGCAAGAAACTCTTGCGCCTTTTTTTTTTAAATATTAGTATTTACAAAATTTGACCAAATATTTTTTTAAGTTACCAGGGATTTGCAAGCGCAGAATATAAACTATTTCCACACATCTTTCCTCAATATAATTTATTAAGGGAATAGCAAGGCTTTTTTATAAGCGTTGTTTGACAACTTTGAAAGCTCGAATCATTTGTTGCGTTTGGGGCATTTATTTTATTATACATTCTTATACCAATACATTAAAATTTTTGGTTTTGGGTTAGTTCTAAATCTGGGTAGTTTAGGGCTCAATTGGACCCCTGCGCCGGCCTAATTTTTTTAGCAAACATATGAATATTTTTGACGCGCGTAATAATATTTTTCAAATATGTTATGGATGTAAAGTTAAAATTTCAGTTTTATTAAAAACATTCAAGAATTCCCGTGAACCCAGATTGTAGATTGCCTAACAAGCCTGTTTTTGTAGTATAAATATTGTGTTCAAAACCGGCCGAGATCCCATAATAATTAATCCATAGGACATAAGGCTGTGGAAAGTACGCGTAATTAAAGCTTTTTGCCGTTTCGTCAGTTAGGCTGCCTAATCCGCGTAAGGCAAAGATTGCTGAACTTGCTTTTAAGAGTTTGTCAATATAAGGCTCCCCCACTGCTCCCGGAATCAATGAAAATCCAAAAATGTGAAACTTAAAGAATGACCTCATTGTCAACTTTAATATTTTGAAAATTTAAGAACTTACAAAAGAGTAAAACGTAAGCATTTAGTTTTGTTCGGTTAAGTACTAAGTTATTGGACGCAAACCGTTTGACACAATATCAATTGCCTTATTTCTATCTCAACGTTATGGTCATTTCTTTACCCTTTAGCAGTAGAGAGTTCATTGAAAGGAAACTTCGGACAGCCTCCACTCAGAGCAAGTCATTTATATAGACCAGAACAGAAAAGGTCCAAAATTGATCCTTAAAACCCATCCGCACAAGAGTCAGATGACAGAGTGATTTAGTTTACATATTGTTTCTATTGGTAGGTAAGAAGATAGAAAATCAGACAAACCCGCGTACACCGTAATACTTTAGCTTATTGATTAATATGCATGGTCCACACAGTCAAAGGCCTGGAAAGATCAAGAAGACCAATAGAATCGCAGCGATCCTCCATGCCCGTAAACATGAGAACCAACCTTTATACCGGATTTACTGTTGACCTACCTCTGGTAAAGCAAATTGGTGATCACTTAAAATATCATGTTTATAAAAGTGTACTAAAAGTTGTTCTAACATAATTTTTTTTAAATTTTACTAAGTGCTGGCAATATAGAATTGGTTAAATTTTCAATATTAACTGAAACCTGATTTAAAGACTGGTACTATTTATAATTTCATTAACTGTGGGAATCTACAGGTACTTATAGATGCTTATATATTATGCCAATATGGGGATATATCTTGAATTATTAAATTTATTGCCCATGTTGATAAACCCCACAGTCTTCTTGTTTTCTTTTATTTATTTATTAAACGCCTTCACTATATCTATAGGGCTAACATTACAAAAATTAAAATCAGGGAAACATTGTCTATCCAATAATTTTAGGTGGAAACGGCTGAATCAGAACTAGAATTTAAGTGTTTTGTAGTTTCATGGCTATGTTTGTAAAGTATTTTGAACTCATTAGCTACCTCAGCCTCAGCTTAACAGTTTTACCCTGAACATTTAGTTCTAGGTCATTCCTCTGTTTTGTGTTTCTACCTGTTTCCGTATTAATAACTTGCCAGGTAGTCTTGATTTTATTAGAGGATGACTTTATTTTATGATTTAAATGCATTGCCTTAGCCATCAAACAAACTTGTTTAAATATTTTTTGAGTACATTCTCACATAGGAATTTTACATTAGATGTTAATGATTTTGATCATACAATAAATATAAATAATCCTCAACGCCTAATTCAAGTTAGCTGATCACTGAAATTCAGTTTTTTTACTTGTAATAACTTTCTTAGTAAAACAGATTGTATTCATGGAAATAATATTAGACAATGCTCAAAGTCTTATCAGATCCAAAGTCAATTTTAGGTTTGGAAGCTTAGCTTTTACATTATACTTAAATTGTTTAATTCTGTTCCTGGTATTAGGTCTTACAAGATAGGAAAGTTATTATAGGGTACTTAAAGGATCTGTATTTTTAAGGCTTTATGATCTGAACGAATACCGCTTAAGACAGCCCGATCTATAACTTTCAATTTACAAACACATTATCAATACAAGAGGACAAGATGGTGTTAATCTAGTAGGTTCATTAAAACACATTGAAGATTGAAGCTTTTAAATAGAGTTAAAACTACAATGTGTGCGGTGAATCAGTTAGAATGTCTATATTAAAGTCTCCAATACAACAATATGCTTCTTTGAATTAATTTTTCTTAGAGTATCCTCCATAATATTATAAAATGTCCAACATCACCAGAGAGGTCTATACACCATAAAATATGTACTGTTCACTTTCTGCAAAGCAATCTCACATTGTCGTTCAACCGGATATGCTGTGATGTCCTTTTCTTTAAATTTAAAACAATTTTGTGTAAATAGGCATCCACCCTCATTAGCAGTTACTGGTTGAATATACTGGCAACCCGAATAGTTTTTAAGCTAAATGACACATTTTAAGCCGTCTCAGTGAAGCACAAAACATCATTTTCTATTAATAATTCTATATCTAGTACTTTGCCAGAGAACCGATTTATATTTTGATAAAAAATATTTATCAATTAGATATTGTATTCTCGTTGTCAACCTTACGTTACTAAAAAGATTATCCTCAGTATTAAAGAAAATCTATTAAAAACCATTGTCACTATTAATGTTATATGCCAACAATGTAACTATTTTGTGCTTAATTTTCTTTGGAGATAAATAAGTATCCGAGGGCAAAAATAAGATTACTATAATTTATTAATGTCAAACAATTGAAAAATTCATTTGATCATGTCAAATGAGTAAATACTGATTAAGTTTAAATATTTTTCATTATTGAGTTTTTCATTAATGGACACAGTGTATGGAACGCACACCATATAATCTTTTTAACATAGGTTGACAATTGGAAAGCTGTAAATCAAATCATGTTTTCAATTTGAGTGCTATTACCTATCATTATAATAAGAGTTGTGTCACCGTTCATTTTAGTTTTAATACTTGTCAATTATTTTTGTATTAGGCCCCCAAGTGATTTAAAACAGTACTACTACTAGTAGAGCTTATTAGTTTTCCATAACTTTACCAATGCTATCACAAACACTAATGTATTATGTTTATCGTGCGACACTATTTTCTTGTCTGAACAACTTTGTGCTTTTGTGCATTACTGGATCACATTCAGTGACTCAGTTTCTATTAAGTTGCCCTGAATTACAAATGCAATTTGAATTGAAATGACCATTCACAAAGAGTCAAATCTTTCGCATTAAATTTACTACTGTCTACTAAATTATTTAATCAATGATATCTCTTATTTCTTTTGAGCACATTCATATTTCAACGAAAATTTGCAATGACTGTTCAATTGGTAATATTATCTTGTAATTTATTTTTTCTGAATTTAGTGATTCTACTATGTTACTAAATTTATGTTTTTGCAATGTTAATTTAGATCCCAGCTTTTATTTTGTTTGATAATAGCATTTTATGTTTTTTTTTTGTGTGCAATGAATTTTTCTAATAAATTTACAAACTTTTTGACCTTTTCATATTAATTTGACTCAGTTTTTACTCATTTTTTATCAATACTACATATTGAATCATCCGCTGTTAGATCTATTGTGTAGCCAAACCCACACAACAGTACTGGGAGCTAGTGCCCATAGCTCATCATGCAGGCTTTGTTTTTTATTTGACATTTTTATTATAATGGCCTAACTGTTTAAGAAGCCTGTACAGTCACTTAACTCCTGTTCTTAAATGAGTTATTCTATCTAATGCCGACTATGGACTACTACATTGCTCAAAAAGTTACCTGTAGTTTGTCATTTGGACAGTATCCATGTACTGTGTGAATGTTTCTAATTCTGATTTTAGTTCATTATTTTTCTTTATTATGTTGGTTCTTCTTCACTTCCTCTCTCCTGTAGCAATTGGGAGCTGCCTTTTGATCCTCTGTTCTTTCCAGTGCTGTTTTCAGTTGAGCCTCTTGATCGCGTGCAGGAGCTTGCGGGTCATCTTTTGAGACGATGATATTATTTGGCTGAATATGCAACACCTGAGCACTAAGATAGCAAAGACTAACTTATTTATGTTAAATAAAGATCACCGTATTAGTGTAACGGGAGAGAAGCGTGTTCTGCGGAATGGTTGTAATAACTTCACTTCCACTGATTGTCAACAAAGCAATACAACAAGCCAAGTTGTGCGGATAGACGTTACTCACATATGTGAGAATTATAACAGTGACAATAATGCTAATAAATGCTAATATCTACGATTATTTTAAAGCTTTGATGAACAAATACAACGATACTGCCGGTTGTGTTGAATAAGATGTTTTGAAGTAGTACCAGTCAAAACACTTTAGAAGGTTATGCTTGAGTTGATTTTTGCACAATTTTGTAAATAGCTTATAACAGACTTATATTGCACTAATTTAAGTGAATACTAAACTTATATTCGTTTAATATTAGAAAATTATTTAATTAATATTATACAAATCAAAAGTTGCTTCCTTGACACTTAGGGTTGCTATCGTTTGCATTCCCTCCCATTTAATGATTTCGGAGGAGAAGAATGGTTTCTTTTATCTTCGAGGGCGCCAGCAATCGGTTTTGTTGATGAACTATCATCTTGCTGGTTAAACCTTAAATCTGGTGTTCCTCAAGCGTATTCTTTCTCCACTTTTGTTTCCATATTTATTAATCATATCACCTTTGATCTTCAATGTCGTATTACTTTTATGCCGATGACTGCAGTTGTACGCTGAAGGTTTCAATAATGTTGGGAACGGCTGTTAATAAATTAAATATGGACTTCCCAATAAAAGCTTAGTGTGATAAGTTCGGTTTGGCTGAAACCCATCCAAATGCCAAAAATAATTGGCGGTCACGAATCTGAGGAGTTGGATCTTTCTGCACCCTTGCTTACATTTTAACGGGGATCATATTCCATTTAGTCAATGTAAAAAATCTAGATCTCTAATAGACAAAACGCTAAATTGGAACAGCCAAATAGTAAGTGTTGTGCAGAGAGTTACAGGTATCCTGCGGTGCTTGTATCGTTACAGTAAATTTTTGCTGCAGGAGCTCCCACGGCCCTAACCACTCTATATTCCTTCCTTAATTCTCCAATTGCCCGTCTTACATATCTTCTAATTTTCAATACTTATGGATGTCAGCAACAAGAATCTTCGTTCGACGAATATTCTACTTCATTGCCCTATTCACCGTTCTGACATCAGCACTCTTTTTTGTCCAATCTGTCCTCCTGTGGAATGCCTCGAAATCAAGATGGCAGAGGTATTGTGACCTTTAAACGAAAAGTTAAAGAGCACCTACTTGGAAATATCAACGGATAAATGAAATAAAGTCAGACATACTTTTTATTATATATGTATATTTTCATGTATGTTACATATGTATTATTATATTTATATATATGTGTATCTATATATATTTACTTCTAACATGGTATGCATTTGTTGTTTTTTCTATTTATTCATAGTTATATATTTAAAATAAAAGTTTCAATTCACGATTAATATATTTACTCCACTTTATCTCTGCATACCCAAGGTTGACTGGCAGAAAGCCATTGGCATTAAGTCCGCCTCTGTACATTTCGTGCACAAAAGATTAAATGAATAAATAAATAAATAAACTTTATAAACAATGCCAGGCCGAGTAAAACACGCGCATTTAATTTAGTCTTTTTAACCAAACGGTCCGCGAAACAAAAGACAAGTAACAGAAATTCCTTCGCGAAAACGACGTTGACATTACTACTGGTGCAGGAGATTCCTTAAAGCCCGGAAG
This sequence comes from Lamproptera curius, assembly GCA_029286875.1. Classification (NCBI taxonomy): domain Eukaryota; kingdom Metazoa; phylum Arthropoda; class Insecta; order Lepidoptera; family Papilionidae; genus Lamproptera; species Lamproptera curius. Next base: position 8,465 of record JAGSMT010000259.1, on the reverse strand, counting down.
AGGAGATCCGAAAATAGCTAATTATAACATCATGAAATGACAGACCGTGCGCGTCACACGGCGGCACTTCACTATTATAAAAGTCACTGCATCTGCGTAGAATCGACACACCGTCGAATCAGCATTAGAAGCCTCGGTTCTAGGTTAGCCAGACAGGTCACGCTGCCGATTAGCAATAGCTTCGGTATATCTACCATGCAGAGACACCTCTGCATCATACGAATCCGACTTCGAGACGCTCATCTTAGGAGACGCTGTAATCCTCGCCGGCGATTTCAAAGCAAGCACACCTGATGGAACTCTACATCACAATCTGGGGTCTACTACATAGAGCAGTAGCTACGCGCCTTGAACATCAGTCCAGATGCGCATAGCTGAGTTCAGAAACGATCGTGGATAACAATCCCGCCTTCTGGCGCATTCCAAAGCCTCAAAGTGGGAGCACATCCACCCATGCCGCACTCATCCAACACAAGCCCACAGCGTTTTTCGATGAGGAAAAGCCGAATGCCGGCTGACAGTCTTGAGGCTCAATGCTCAGCCTGCTCAACAGGTGAGCGCCGCTCATCTCCGCAAGGTAGAGCGAGGTTGACCGGTTGACACACCTACCCCACGCGACGTACCACACCTGTAACGGAAAGCGAAGTTCAATCGATAATCAAAAGCTTAGACCACGGAAAGCCCGGCACCGATGCTATATCAACCATCAAGTCATAAGATTCTTCCGACTCACCTTATCAACCTCCTAGGCCTATCTATAACGCAGTCTTTCAAGGTATTTTTCCAAACACTTGGAAGAAGGCCCGAGTATAGGCTTCCTCAAACCTGGGAAAACCTCCCAACCAACCAACCTCCTATCGCCCTAGCCTGCAAAGGCTTGAGAAAATCTACAGATAGTTTTGACCCACAGTGACATAGCAGGCAATGGGCTCAATCCAGTCCATGGCTTTCAGCCAAACATTCCCTGCATACATCAGGTCACCTGCATCACGGAGCACATGAAACGCGCATGACGGAGCCAACACACTGGAGCGCTTTTCCTCGACGTGGCGAAGCGTTCGAGAAAGATGGCACGACAGGCTTATATAATTATATGGCTGCAGACCGTCCGACTCACTCATGACGGACTTTCTGGAAGCGAACGTTCAGATACCGCGTCGAGGAACAACCCAACCACACCCGCTACTAGCCGGGTTCCATAAGGCTCGTATTAGGCCCCGTCTATTCATCCTGCTCACCAATGATATCCCTCGTAACTATAAAGTAAGCACCGCCTTGTTCTGCAGACGACATACTACTTTCATCCAGCATATGTCCTTTGTCACCCGAACGACGTTCTGCAAATCGCAGCCAGGCGCTTCTGATGACTGGTTTCGACGTGGAAATCGAAATCCATCAAAAGCGCGGCAGTCTTGTTTACACACGAATGCGACGATCCCACCCATGATCCGACTTCCTAGACCACCGAATTCCATGGGTAAATAAGTCAACATCTTGGGGTAACACTCGACAAAACACTCAGCTTCGGCCCGCACATCACAGGTTAAAACAGAGGCCTACGTCCTAGGTCGCCTGTTCCATTAATAAATCCAAGAGCAAGCTGTCTCTGTAACAAGGTGTTGCTCACAAAACAGTTATCAGACCTATCATGACTTACGCCAATCCGGTGTTTGCTCTGCATCTCGTTCCAATATCCACAAACTCAAGCTGCAAAACAGGTTCATACGCGGGCCACGGTGGCACCGTGTGCGCAACCTGACCTGCTGTGACCTGGAATGCTCCACTACATCAATTATTGGCAAGCATCTATCCGATTTTCGACTCGGATTGCAACATCCAAATGAACTGGTACGTAGCGCCGCCGCTTACTACCCACGCAAACTAATCATCCTAAGCCATAGAAACACGCCCGATATAGGCGACTGCGCCATATTCTAACAGGTCGGACGACGATATAACGATCGTCAGCGCGTGTTAAATCGTACATTCAAAACACTTTTGCCCTCGCCGTCGAGGGTAAACACACCCGTACGCCAGATATCGGCACGTACCGGAGCCGATTTTCACCAACTAGATAGAGCGGTTTTGAAGCATAAATTAACATGTCCTAAAGGAACTGATTGAGCCGAGGTTCGACCCACAGGGGCGCCCTCGATACATGTTGCTAACGGGTTAGCAAGGATCAAGCGACTAACCGAGCGAGGTTGGCCTCCTGGGCACTTCGATTAGATCGCTGACGGTTTAAAAATAGTGGCAGCCAGCGAGGTCTCCTCTGGGACCCTCGAGCTAAGCCAACAAAGAGAGGAAGCCTGTGCACGCTTAAGTTGCACAGCCCTCGACTCCGCGGGTTGTAATGGTTAATTCCACCAACGAAGCCATCAACAAACGATAAACGATATTATTAGGTGTTATTGTTTCAATACAAGTTTCATAGTTATGAGTACGTATTGTCCAAACTGTATGACTTTTGGGTGCAGTACGTATTTTAAAAAAATTGTTTCCAACCAACTTTAAAAAAATTGTTTTCATTTGTTATATAATCCTCGTTGCTCAATCCTCCTCTTTGGACTGATTTGTAGTCCTATTCAAGAAATATTATTATAAACAACATAGCTTAAGTCTATCGGTAAGGTTACGTCAGTGTTTGCAACTGTAGCCTCCTTAATTTGGAAGTCGGTCAAAAGGTCCTTTATTTATAATACACCTACCGGAAAATTGTCTTAACTGTACAATGACTGAATACTTAGCGCGTTAGAGTCCACCGATAAACTGTTTTTGTAGATGAAGTGTAAAGATGAACAAGGTCAAGGCTTGCTTGCCTTGACCTTATGATTATAATAAATTGTCTTTTGTGATTCAGTAGCAGATAATATACACTCAAAACTGTAGACTGTACTTTTTATTTAAAACGTCATGAATTACTATGTCGTCTAACTATAACAATAAAAGAAGTATAATCCGCAAAAATATCTTATTGTTAATGTATATTATATACTAGCGACCCGGCCCAGCGGAACATGACTGCAATGCTTGATACCTGGTACCGTTGCATCGATAGGACTCTGTATTATAAATCTTTAATATCTTCAGAAAAGTTTATTTAAATTACTTGTTAGAGTAAGTAATAATGCCGGCAATCAATGGGACACTAAAATCAGCTTCGTAAATGGGCCATTTATTCCCGTAAAATGAAAAAGGATAAAATGGTTACTGTCGATGATCCTAATTGGATAATCATATACTATCGCAACATCTTTGTGGGTCTTTTAAGGTGTAAATACGGATACATAATACATTATTTCGTTGATTTATCTTGTAGTGACAGCTAAGCCAGCATTTGCAACAAAATGGGAAAATCAAAATCTTAAAATACAGGTTTCATCTTCACTTGAATCACCTTCTTTTGAATCACTCTATCTATTAAAACTAATTGCTCAAAGTACGTGGTGTATTTTAAAGATTCGTAAGCAAACTATGACAGACCTAAGAGAAGCAACTTTGTTTTATACTATGTAGAGATGGTACGTTGCTTATTTTATAAGGAATAAAACACATTTAGACGCTTGAAGCAAGCGTATAAAATATTAATTTGTCAGCTTATACCGTGTAAACCATACTCTAGTAATGTACAAGATTTTTCTCATAGATGCTTAGGTAAATGATCCAATTATCATTTTTCAAATATTTAACTTAATAATACTGAACGTATATATATGAAAATTGATCTAAAATATATTACTTGCAGATTTGAAAACCGGTATTACTTATATATATTTGCAAATATTTCAAGATTTTTTATATTACATACACAATAGACTCTAGTCCCACAATAGCAGATAATAAGACTCTCAAGCTTGTGGTCGCCCATGCAAGATGGAGTGACGAATTTGCAGATTTGCCTGATGTGGCTGTGTTAGAATAGCCGAAGACAGAAGGGTGGCTTGCATCAGTAAAGGCCAATTTCTAGCAGGGACTGATCGTGATAAAATTATGACGATAGTCTCTATACTTAATGTCTACTTTTAAAAAACGAAAAAATAGTAGAATCGATAACGTGATTTGAAATAAAAAATATTACTCTTATTTACCTAACGTTAAACTGTATTATTGTACTATTTAAAAAAAAACTCTTAAAATTACTTAATTAAAAGTCACTGTGCGTCTGCCAAATCTTCAAAATGGTTTCTCAATGCACATAATAATTTGTGTTTCTATTTTCTATGTTTTAAAGTCCATAAAATATATTAGTAATAATATTTGCCGTCCTCATTACAACAGTTATTTTTTTTGTAATCAAATCTTATCATTATCAAAATCGTAATTAGACACATTACGTTTTGATGTAATTAAATTACGATTTTGATGTATTATTCATTACTTTGTATAATGTTAGGAGTTAATTTCTACAGATCCATTATATGTTAATTTCAAAGGAATATTTGTTTGGAAGTATTTTAAAATTTAATATGTACATGTTATTAACTTTTGAATAATTTAGAACAAACATGCAAAATAAACTATCGTTCACGTGTATATAACAGAACATTTCTAGTAAGTATGACGACTCAAATCTATCTGTGCTACCGAGGATCGATAGTAATTTAAAATTTTATTTCTTATAGACTTTTATTTTTCTGTATTTACAATAAATAGTGCATGCTATGTAAACTATGTTTAAGAATGAAAAACACTTGATATATTTTGAATTTTATTTTAATAAAACTTTTAGTTTATGGTATCTGTCTCGCTACTTATCAATTAACTAATTTATATATGGTATATCTTTCTGTTGTATTTTTCTCATATCGTTGCTAACTATTGGTACACTAAATATTATAACAGTAAAATTTATCATAAGCATATGGAATGCGGAATAACACCTTTACATATAAATCTTCTTATGCCAACATAAACTGCCTTAGAGCCAGTGGTAGGGCGTGGCTTTAGAAACCGGAGGTTGTGGGTCTGAATTCTGCGGGGACTCATTAAATTTCATTGTTGTTCCTAGTTGGTTAGGAATATGGGTCAATTACCCAATTGTCTGAAAAGTAAGATGTTCCATGCGTCGTGATGGCATGCAAAATGTCGGTCCACCCACAAACCCGCATTGCACCAGCGTGGTGGGTTACGGTTCAAAAACCCCTATGGCGAAGGTGGTGAACTAGGGAGGCCTATGTCCAGCAGTGACTATCACAGGCTGATGATGATGATGATGATGCAACATAAATGTTAGTTTAGATACAGAAAATAAGTTAAGAAACAATTCGTTTTATGATTAATACATAGTACCTAAGACGTGTGTGAATATAAGTATGAAAAAGTTTATATAATTTTTTAAAAGAGTAATGATCATATTTGATAAAACTCAGATATAGAAATGACACCAAAACCGAAAATGCCAACCTTGGAAGCGAAGAGATGCCGATAGAAAGTGAAACCTCCGAAAGAGTTGTCATATCGGTATATCTGACTGTTTCCAATTGTCATCATGTCGGAGATCTTATGATATACTGACAATAAGATTCTCGTTACAATTAAAATCAATTGAGTTTTTTATTTGAAATAATGACATTGGGCATACTATTGGACAGATAAATCATCATCCAATCCACGTTGGATTTACAACCATCCAGAAGTAGCGCAGTACTCCGGCAAAGTGCCAAATTTAGAGTTGTTTGACGCTCAATTCTTTAAAGTTCACTATCTGCTAGGACGCGCGATGGATGTTATGTCTCGTAAAATGCTAGAACAAGCTTATCAAGCAATTTATGATGCAGGTACATAAAAATTAGAACAGGTAAAGCTTTAAAATGTACTTTTATATACATTCAAATAAATTTTATATATTTTAAAGGTTTGAGCCCTGGAGCATTTATCAGGAAAGAAGGTTGAATATACATTGGTACGTGTTTTCTGAAAGTGAAAAGTCTTGTTTTTATTCTTCTAACACAAAGACTGGCTTTGATAGCTGGCAAGTACAAAGAAGACTTGAATATTTGTTTACACACATCTATTTTCAAACTGCAATATATCAAGTGTGCATAATCTTAACCATCGTTTTGATCACTTCTATTTTAGTTTTGAACCACTAGCTTAAGAAATATTATATGTATAAAATATATTTCATATATCTTTCTAATAGGACTTTACGGATTTTATAGCGTTTATTTTACATTCTATTTTCCTGACGTTCTGGCCGGGATCAGGAGGTAGACTGAGATGTTTTATTGCTGGTGCTGAAGGCGGAGTTTCAAATCTTGATTATTATTAAATATTTTAGTCTGTACTCGAACTATGCAAAATAAACTTATTTTATCATTACAGCCGGCAGTGGTATTATGTTTGGTTTTAATTTATTAATTATGGGGTCCCAATCTGGTGGTAAAACCCAACTCATCTTCTCTATTAAAATTTGGATGTGTTCTAATCTCAATAGCTTTACGGATCATCTCTTGTAGGAAAGAATGTTCTTTAGCGACGACTTGTGATCGTTCAAATCTTTTATATTTAATGTCAGCTATATGTTCCTTCAAGGGCCTTATTGCTCAAGATCCAACAAGTTGGCAGTGTAAAGACATACTTTGAATTACAAGGCGTTAAATTAGATTAATTACTTTTACCAGATAGAATCGACAAGAAAGAACGTATGACACGTAAACAAATATTGTAGCACGGCCTGCAAATGTGAAGGACTCACCAACTCTATGTGTCGTGTCTGACTTGGTACAATAGGTGTCGAATCTGAGTTACGGTTGGATGAGCCGAAATATTTAAAGGCTCGTTCCATGCGACATTGATATTCTCATTATTATATTTAAATTCTAAGCTCTGAAAGCTCAAACTAAGAATTATAGACGTAAATCTACTGCGATCCACATAGCGCCAACGTCACTCACCATCTATTGAAGAGAATACTTAGTTTTTGTAAATTTGGTCTAACGAATGTCTTAAAACCTTGAAAAGGAAAAATAAAAAGAAGAACATTAAAACTAAGCGTAATTTTATATCGACAGTTTTTTCACAAAGTAGCTGTTGTTTTTGTGCAACAATACATTATTTTAATTGTTTTCAAAAGTAAGCATTCACAGGAGTATAATAATCACTAGTATTTAATTTCAGATGCAACAAATCTATGTTTGCAAATCGCATTTCTTATTGGTTAAACGCCAGGTCCTCCATGTCGATTGATGAATCTTCGAGCTCATAGCAGCATTAGAACAGCTTACTGGCAGCTCAGTCGGGTGACTGTGAGGCAGCCATTGTAGGTGGTGGCAATGTCTGCTTACATCCTCAATCATCCGTTCATTTTGGAAGGTAATCAAAAATTATAGATAGAAAATGGTGATAAAAATTGAATATTACAAGGTAGCCATTTAATGAAAGTATATTTAAAAATTTAAAGATTATCATTTCAGAATTATGTCATTGCATGGATGGAAAAACAGATCGTTTTGATGAGAATGCTCAGGTTAGCTAATCTGAAGCAATAAATGTCCTTTTCCTCCAAAAAGCTAAAATGCTAAGGTAATCAAGCGCCTTTAAATATCATGGTGTGTCATTAATAACTTTTGTCTTCTGACAAAAGTACAGACAAAACTGTTTTTTTTATGTAATAAAATTATTACACCCACTAGTAGACTCAGATACTACCTTTTTCACATACAATATACTAGCAAAATAATGTTAGTAAGTCTTATTTGCATTTATTGAAATTTCTTTTAAAGACAAATATATCAACATACTTTGATTCGTAAAAAATATCTCAGAAGTACAAATAAATGTTTAAATAAAAAATTACACTTTTCAAATTTTTATGAAATAACATCATAAGCAAACATACCAAACTCAGAGTAGTTAAGTAGATCAGTGAAGACAGGACCCTATATATATAAAAATATATTTTTTAGAATTTACGCCGACGTAATTCATGTAAGAACTCAATTCACCTCTCTTTCGAGAAGTAGCACTGGACCGAAATATGGTTTCTATCGTGATCCAGCAAATGCAGCAGAATTTCTGAACAATTTCTACAAAGAAGCGAATGTATCACCTGACAGTGTTGAGTATGTTGAAGCGTTTGATCAAAGGTATCGTATGAAAAAAACCTATAATATGAATAAATATGATGTATGTATTACATATATATATATATATGAATATAATAATTAATGAAAAATATTTAGAATATGTACTTTTAAAACAATTCAGCAGTTAATTAGCTATGATATAAATTACCATAAATAGGAGTTTACCTTTCAATTTATAGCAGAGTGTGGCTCTGCGATAAAATTGAAAGCAAAACCAGAAGTATACAAAACAAAATCATTCTGGGTATATATTCAAATGATGCTACAACGCTTAGAACCATTTGAATATAACATGGGTAACAATACAATAAGATTGTTTCAAAGCTAGTTCGCCATTTCATGTATTGTTATTCCTTCATTGTGATTGGTTTAATTTTC